>BRDA01012016.1:9837-25299 GCA_036984385.1 Crenuchus spilurus
ATACTTCATTCAGAAATGGAAATACTTTTAACAGCACTTCATATCACATAACAGCAGTAAATAAAAGCCTAAGATTGGGCTTTTCCAGCTTTTCCTGGGAGATGTATTGTTGCTTTCTGTAATTAGATGTAACACTAGCATGCTACTCTCAACAAACCTCAAGGCATTTCCTCTCATACTCAGGTATTGGAACAGTCCCAGTTGGCCGTGTTGAGACTGGAATCCTGAAACCTGGCTTGGTTGTGACGTTTGCCCCTGTGAATGTGACCACTGAGGTGAAATCTGTGGAGATGCATCACGAGGCCCTTTCTGAAGCTTTGCCTGGAGACAACGTGGGATTTAACGTGAAAAACGTCTCCGTCAAGGACATCCGCCGTGGTAATGTCGCTGGAGACAGCAAGAACGATCCACCCCAAGAGGCTGCTTGCTTCACTGCACAGGTGAGTGCAACCAATGTGTACAATATGGCAAAAACAGGCCCAGACGTTTCCTCTTTGCTCATGCGTTCATTATAGAGGTTAACTGGTCCACTGTGGTGTCTTTGTTGCACTTGCCGGAGTCATTGTTCACCTCTGGCATCAGTGGCCTGTTGGGCTTCATTCATTCATTCATTCATTCATTCATTATCCCACCCGCTTAATCCTTATCAGGGTCGCGGTTAGTCCCCTACCCCTTCACTGGGCGCAGGGCAGGGCATTACACTATACAACCAAGCCCAGGACAGGGCGCCAATCCATCACTGGGTGTACACATATGCGCAGATGCACACACACACACACACACACACGGACAATTTCAGAGTACCCAATCCACCTAACCTCCATGTTTTTGGACTGTGGGAGGAAACCGGAGTCCCCGGAGGAAACCCACGCAGACACGGGGAGAACATGGAAACTCCGCTCAGATGTGGCCTTGAACCCAAGACCCCAGCGCTGAGAGGCGAACGTGCTAACCACTAAGCCACCGTGCCGCCCTATCTGTTGGGCTTCACTATTATGCCATTTGGAGAAGTCCAGTACATCTTTACTACAGCTGCTCTAGAACACCCCAGTTAGCAGTTTCTGAGATGCTACCATCATTCACCTTTGCCCTGTTATCATACCAATCATATCACGTCCTTTACACATGATGATGGTTTTACACTCTGCTACAACTGACTGGTGTGCTCACTTACTTATACATCCAGTAACCCTGTCAGGTGACACCTGTTCTAAATCAAGGGTGATCGTAATATTCTGATTTAACAGTATATATAGACACCAAATGAGCCAAAAACATTAAGGCCAATATGCTAAAATGATTAATATTATTGGGATTGAGAAATGGAAAATCTGAAGGCAACTGTTGGTTCTACTGTTGACCTGGACAGGGGTGGATTTCAAAGTTCTGGGGCCCAAAGCAATGTCATGCCTGGGGGCCCTGATCAAACAGATTCTTTTTTATAGTTATGGTGCGGTACAGGGTTAAACATAAATTAAATTATTATTATAAATTTTTTATAAATATTAATTATTATTATACATAAATTTTATTATTCATAATATTTTATTAGGATTGACTAGTTACTATTAATAATATACTAACAAAAACAATAATTATTATTATTATTGTTATTATTATTATTATTGTTGTTGTTGTTATTAATAATAAAATAATATTAATCATTAATAAAAAATTATTAAATATTAATAAACTGTTAAAATAGTGTAATATAAAATTATCACCCTATTCTGTGTTACACCTTGATAATCAACTTCACTCCAATTCATTATCACCAATTTCACACTTATGTTTTGACTGTATAGTCAGTAGACCTCACTTACACATAATTATACCTCATTTTTGAGTAAAAATAAGCAGAAATTCTGAATTATTTTGACAATAGTTAAACTTAGAGGCATATAAATGGATGACTCATCACAGCCTGGTAGACGCACACAGACACAGATTCTAATGTTAATGTTAGTGGATTTAAATAATGAAACCATCTGATGTGAAACAGGCAGAACAAACGTACATGTTAACAACTTACAGTGGCAGGTGAACACGGACTACAGGCCAAATCGCAAAACACTGGTTTGTAAGTCCAGACGTTTGATGGAGTGACTGCTGGAACGGCCAATCACATATTAGCAAGAACCGGCAGAGCCAATCGATGAGCTTGTGAATGGTCTAAAGAGAAATAGCCTTCTGACTGAGAGGCCGATTTTTGCTGGGTCCTAGTGCTCAACCCGTTTCTTTTTAATATAGTATAACACTGTTTTTGACGGAAAAATCTGCAGAGAACAAAAACTGTCTTTTGAAAAAGCTGCTGTCTCCCACTCCCACTCCCAAATTACATCCGTGGTGTAGGTATGTCTTTAGTGTGGAACAACAAAAACAATTATGCGTTCAGTTTTTTTTTTTTTTTTTTTTTTAAATTGCGTGGTTTGCGTGTTGGTCAAATCCGCCACTGGACCTGGAACACCAATCCAGTCATTGGGCTATTATGATCTGGCTCGCATTAACATTGCTTGCCCAAGAATTAGCTCACCCAGAAATGATTTTTACGTATTTTTCAACTTACCACAGTCAGTCATCCAAGACTGGAATTGAAATTTTGCTTTATTAGAACTGGACCTGCAGGGCTAACCTTGCTAACAAAGACTATAACTCAATAGTCACCTAAATAGCCCAATCATTTCCATCAAAATACATCACTAAAATGTCTCTCAACATGCTCAAACTGCATCAAGATCTTAAAATTCAGCCTAATGTGTATGATTTTAAGATACATGCAGTTTTTCAGTTGTCTAGAACTACTGATGATACCCATCGTTCATGCCAGTAATGATGCACTGCCTCTTTTTCCTGTTTTAAAATGTCTTTTGAACTGTTGTGCTCTGCATGCAGGTTATCATCCTGAACCATCCTGGTCAGATCAGTGCTGGCTATGCTCCTGTGCTGGACTGCCACACGGCCCACATTGCCTGCAAGTTTGCTGAGCTGAAGGAGAAGATTGACCGCCGCTCGGGTAAGAAGCTGGAAGACAACCCCAAATCACTCAAGTCTGGTGATGCTGCCATTGTGGATATGATCCCGGGCAAGCCCATGTGTGTGGAGAGCTTCTCTGAGTACCCTCCTCTGGGTAAGTCCCACATCTTCTGAATTATTATGTTATTTGTTTTTCTGTAGCATCACAGTTTTGCACTTTGAGTCCAATAGCCTTTGGAGCTGTGGGATTATAGCCCCACCTTGTGGTGGTTGCAAGCTGAAGCATTTCATGCTCACTACATCTTTGGGCACTGGGCAGGGCATACAACTATAGCTACTGCCACGACAGGGTGCCAAGCCAACAATTTAGAGTAGCCAGTTCACCTCACCTCCATGTTTTTGGACTGTGCGAGGAAACTGGAGACCCCAGACAAGACACGGAGAGAACATGGAAACTCCACCCAGATATGGACTCAAACCCAAGACTTCTGTGCTGAGAGGCGAACCCCCATGCTGCCCCTCTGCAGTACTGTACATACATTTTTTCCCCACAAATATATATTTGAAACCCCACGTCTGCACATTCAAGCCAAAAATAATGTAAAATTGTTCTTAATATCCTCACCTTCTGTTTTCATCATTAATGCACTCTAAGGTGTCTGATGATAACCAAAATAAACAATAACTGAAGCAATATTTCCCATAAGAAATAATGTAAATCCAATTAATCTGTTCCAGGCACTCCAAAATATGAACAAAAATAAATTTAATATAGAATAACTATAGTTTTACACGCAGAACACAATGAGAAATAAATACAAAAGACTAATGAAATGGATAAATGAACATTTAACATCACTCGTACGGGTTTACGCTCTGTTTTAGAGTGTGCCTGTATAGTCCAGCCAGTAGCATTTGTTTTCTACACCTGTTCTCGGCCGCTATTTGATTTCATAACAAATGCAATTGTTCAGTGTTATTTAAGGAGCAATCAGTCATTTTTCTACCACATTTAAGCAAACAATATCTATGGAAGTGATTACTAGGGATGCAACATATTTCAGTGGCTGTTATTATTTACTGAAAAATGTAAAATTTGATAATCTTGTCTCTCAATTTTATGTAATTTAAGTGAGAATTTTGCATCTCTTTTATCCTAGAGCACCTTCTGATGGTTTTAATGTAGTGTTATTTTAATTTAATTAATTAATAATAAATAATAAATTAATTAATAACATTAATTATTTACCTTAAAACTGTTTCAATTACTGTATGAAATTGGTTTTGGTTAATTATTATGTATGTAGGTACATCTCTAATCTTCTTTTTTGCATTTTTTTTTTCTATAAAAATAACTCACATGGGATGATAAACCTGATTTGTAGACCCTGGTTGAACCACTTTAAACCCCACAGAGTGGGTCTTCCACATGAGGGCAGCCATGTTTTAACTAGCTTAGTATAGAATCTCTGATACACCCAGGCCACTAGGTGTCATTGTAACAACTGTTTAATAAGAGGAAGAACAATTTTAAAAAGCTGATTTCTTCTTTGAGTACTGACAATGTCTGTGATATGCTCCGAAAAGCATGTTGTGATGTAATTTAATATGAAAAAGTGCTCAAATGTTTTATATCGACAAGTCCTAACAGCAATGCTGTTGGCTGCATTGTGTCTCTAAGGTCGTTTTGCGGTGCGCGACATGCGTCAGACGGTGGCAGTGGGTGTCATCAAAGGCGTGGAAAAGAAGACTCCCACTTCAGGCAAGATCACCAAGTCTGCCCAGAAGGCCCAGAAGAACAAATGAATGTTGTGCAGGGCTGCGACCTCTCAAGCCAGCCACAGCAGAATCAACGTCGCTCATCCGCTCCTTAGCTCCATAGTCAAAGCCTGGCTAATTATCACAATGCATCGCAAGAGTAGACGGAGGAAAAAACAAAAATCCAATATACAACTGCTCTGACAATGATAATGATGATAATATATTGTTCCACTGTATTTATGTTTGACCATTTGTAGTGTCCGGTTTTTAGTGTGTGTTCTGTACTGGATTGATATCAGCACCTTATTCTTGTGTAGGAGAGGAAACAGAGCCTTTCTTCCTAGCTTTCTCGCTTATTGTGCAATAGTTTTAAGACCCTCTCTCAGTCCTAATCAGCCATGTAGCTAACATTGCTAATAGCTTGCAAGAGCAATGAACTCTTTCTGCTTGTTGTCGTAGCTATGAGATTTTACGTTGGTCTGTAATGAACTGACGTGCCGTGATGTAGCTTAAAAAACTTTAAACTTTGTGTCTTTTTCTGGCTGCATGCATGAAGCTAAGCTAGCTAGCGCACTTTACTGAGACTCACTACCTTCCCTTAGCACTTTAGCATGAGCTATGTTCTTTGCACACCCACTCATGTACCTTAACATATGACATAAAACACTCATGTAACGTGGGTTCAAAATGAACAATAAAATACATTTTAACACTCTTTTTTTCTATTGCTTCTGTGGTTTTGGTGTATGTATAGTAACAGGATGTGAGTGAACTGAAGCACATACACAAACAATGCTAGCATCTAGCCATGAAAGTAGGTTTTAGGGAAGTTCAACAAAAAATGATAATATGCTAAGTTCAACAAAAAATGATAATATGCTAATTGTTAGCATTTTGCTGATCTTTTTCTTATTTAACCTATTGAAGAGCAGAATACCTGATGGTTCCAGCTTCATGTATTTTGTAGATTGCATGGTATGACGGATTGTATGCCTATACAAATCAGACTTACCTGTGGTGATGTGGACTCACTAGCCTTTGCTAGCATATCGAGTTTTCACACAGTAATATTCTCTAAAACTAGGCAAGCATGTGGTAGAAGTGATAGTAGCTAGCTGAAGCTAGCTGTTGACCAAAACAAGCATATAATGAGAAAGCTGTTTATCTTCAATGCTGCAGGACTTTCTTAGAATGTATTGGTGTGGTAAAAAGGAACATTTCTGGGCAAAGCTCCAGCCAAGCACATGGCACCAAAAACTAGTACTGTCCCAAAAAACAGCTCAGATACTATTTGATCTCTGAACATAGCTAACAAATGAATTGTAATACAATAATACACCATATGATAAACCTCTACAGTGTCTATAATAGTTCTATAATATAGCTAATTTTTTACCTCTATATTATTATATTACTGTATTGTTGTTATCTACAGTGCTATTACATTATCCAATAGTAGTTTTTCTTGAATAATTTTTAAGATTTTGTTTGTAGAGCACCTTAGTTTGCAGCACAGTGAGAAGAAAACATGAACTCGACACAGTGAACCAGGCAAAAACACAATACATTCTATGCTCTACTCAGTATTTAATTGGCTTTATCAAAACTGTACAATGGTCAGCAGCAAAGGTGTCCATCATTGTGTCCGGCACTTAATTGAATCTGAAGAAAAATAAACAAACTGATGCAATGTAATAAGCTGGAAGATGTAAAAAAAAAACTATTTCAGAGCAAAATACTGTTATTTTTCTTTGCAGACCGCTGAACGCCAACACCATAGAAGGTTATGTGACCAAACCTTATATTGCCAACTTGAAATAAAGAATTTAATTATTTGAGTTATTATTATTGTTCAAAACTAATAACCTCAAATTTCTCCTTTTTAACCATTCTTTTAATTACTAAAAAAGTCAGTCATCTGAATTGCTAGATTATAACTGCTATAGTCTACAGTCTCGTTCTTCATTCTATTTCATATCAAGAGTTAAAAGTAAGAAAGATGTCTTCAATGAGGCAGCATGGCATGTATCTTCAGATAAACCTCACAGAGGCTAGATGTTCTAATTATGGTTAAATGTCAATACTACTTTAGACCAATTAAATAACATAATAGTTTTGTCAAGCCAATTTGCTCAGAAACTTCTAATTTAACATCCATTTATCTGTGGGGTCAAGCCTTGTCAAACAAGATTAAGATCACTACTCTATATACTTGTGTGCTGGAGGCATGCAATGATCATGCAGTTTTGTTTTTAGCAATTTTTCCATTCCTCAATGGCTGTCATTCTATTATCAGTCTTTTCTCTTCTTATTTGTCCATGCTAACTGTATGGAGTTTGGAGAAAAAGAATGGCGCATGCAATGATATGTCGTCATGTACGACTGTATGAAATACTTTCGTTTTAAATTATTCACTACTAAACAGTTAAAAAATGAAATAAAAAAGACAATTTCAACTAAAACCTAAAACTACAGCCCCTTCCCCAATTCCAACCCAGTATCCCACCCCCTCTTGTAACCTCCAGTCACCCTTTTTCCAAAATAAAATACTTAAAAATAAGGCAAAGCCATTCGATCAAGCTTTGCATCATTCATTAATCAAGAGTAGCTGAATCAAATATGCTAAGATGGCTAACAGTGAAAGAAAGCTAGCAACCGTTCATTAGCCTTAAGCTACACTGACAAGAAAGCCTGCAATTTTAATTGAAATGTCTACATCAGTTCCACATAAATAGAATAGAGAAACAATTATTGCCAAAAGTTTCAAAACTACAGGACACAACTGTGTTCATGTATTTCATGTGGAAATGAGGTTTCATTTCATGTAGCATAATGCTAATGGTTGGTTGATCACTTTCATTCACAGTTAGCAAGATTAGCATTTCTGTCCAAACTATTCATTTAAATGTCTGACAAGTGTTTATCAAGTCATTTTAGGCGAATTTGAGGCAAACTGAAAGGCTCAGTGCTGCCAGCTTCTCCAGATGTTGTGGTTCTCAGAAGCTCAGATGAAAACATGACATCAGTTGTCGGCTGCGAAAGGAAACCAAAGCCAGAGTGAGTCTGAACTGAGTTCTCCAGGTCACTATCAGCTATGAAAAGGTCGGCTTCGCCCCAGCCACCTCCGGAGTCCTGGCTGCTGCTGGCCGAGAGACTTCCATGCCCGTCCACCTCTGGGGCCTCAATGAGGTCCTGGACTGAAACAGATTTCTCCAGTGACTGGCTTCCTTTTCCTGGAGAAATTGCAGCCAGTGGATACATATCCATCTCGAGGCTCACGTGTCTCCTCCAGGAAGCATCCTCCTTGGCACTGGGTCTGCTTTTCTGCTGCAGTCTTCCCAATCTTGCCTCTCCAAGGGCCAAATCATGTGGAGATCCGGCTAAATATGAAGGAGGGTAGTCATTGGGAGGGCTGGATTGAGGTGGGCTCGAACCGTTGTTGGTCTGGCCAGACTGAGACGCCAGTAAAGGCAGTGGAAGCCTGGTAGATGCTGCAGGCAGTGAAGGTGGAGGAATCAGACCAATGTTGTGAAAATGCATCCCACTAGAGTGGATGTTATTGGGTGAGAAAATAGGAGGTGGGCTCCCACCAACAGATGGACCCTCAGGGGTGGGCGTGGCTGGAGGCTGGAGGGGAGAGGGGCTAAACGGTGGAGCCGAAGTTGGATTGGTTCCACTAGGAGGAGATCCGGAAGAGTTGTTGAGGTTAAGATTGAGTTCGTTGGGGGCCAAGATTAGGTGGAGCCCCCGGGGTAGGTTGGAGCTGTTCGACTGGCTAAACTGCAAGTCTTTGTTAAAGGCTGAACTCTGATAGTTGGATGTCTGCTCCAGCTCAAACAGAGGCAGGGAGGACAGATTGATGGCTGAGGGAGAGCCCTTACGCAGAACCTGACGGTAGATGTCCAGCAACGAGTCCAGCTTGGATTCGATAGACTGCACCTGGACAGCAAATGTAGACAGGCTGAAGTTAAAAAAGCACAACAAGTGCAATAACTACATTAAATAAAATAAATAAAATTATATATATATATATATTATATTATACATTATATTTTTATTCATTCAGAGGTTTATTATACAGTGTCTGTCAGTGATAAAATACACTCACCTGTCTCTCGACCTTACACACTCTACCCAACATGCTGACGTCCTCCAGCAGATCTCCATCAGCCAGCATCTTCTCCCTCAGCTTCTTATCCACAGGAACCTGACCCTTGCCCAGAATCTGATCCACCCTGAGAGAGAGAGAGAGAGAGAGAGAAAGTGTCAGAGAGACAGAGAGAGTTAAAAATATAAGAGGATACAAATTTAATAGGAGGGCAATAAGATGTCTTATAAATTAGCAGAATGACAGGTAAATATTATAAAAATTGATACACTATACTATAAAAGTAAAACAAAGAAAAACAAAAAAGTAGAATGCATACTATATATCGACATAAAAATGTAGTACAAATATACTCTATGCCTATTTAAAAAGTAGTATGCAGTTTATGCCTACTTAAAATTTAGTATACATAGCCTATGGCTATTGAAAAAGTGGTATGCATAGTCCATGCCTACTTAAAATGTAGAGTGCGTAGTTTATGCTTAGTTAAAATGTAGTTTACATAATCTATGGCTACTTAAAATGTAGTATGTATAGTTTGCGCCTACTTAAAATGTAGTATGTATAGTTTATGCCTACTTAAAATGTAGTATGCTTTGTCTATAAATACGTAAAAAGTAGTTTTGTCTATGCCTACCTAAATAGTAGTATGCACACTCTTTGTCTGCATATAAAGAAGCATGAGTACTCTATGCCTGCTTTAAAAGTATATACTCAAACTATCTTAAGTAGAACACATACTCAAACGTATACATGAACGTATGAATACTTTGCTCAAAAAAGGTTATGTATACTACTAAAAGGCTCAGAACACACATGCTACTAAAAAGTAGTGTAAACTTAAAAAAATACCATGTATACTTAAAAAGCAATACTCTGTATGTATTTTTAAAAGTAATATGCATAATGAGTAATGCAGTGGACACATTAAATGTACTATGCCCTACAAACTTTCAAAGACCATGAACTCAGAAACGCATGGATAAATATTCTTGACTGAAATGGGTCAAACGGGATTGTCATTCAGAAATAATTCTAATTATAAAATATTTAAAATATAATTATCAAAATTATTAAAATATTATATTTAAAAGTATAGCAAAATAATAATTTTACTAGTTGTGCTCATATAGTATGTAGCCATTCAGTCAAAATCTCAAGTAGGCATATAAGGACATTAACAGTGTGTATACTCTATACATATTTTAAAAAGCAGTATGACTACTTTACGCATACTTAAAAAATAAACATGCACACCCTATGCATAATTAAAAAGTAATGTGCCTGCTGTGTGCATAATAAATATTATAACATGCAAGTGTTCATTTTGAGTTATTATGTAATAGACCAGTGGAAGGAAGTAAACCAGTTATTTTGGTCATTGCCACAGGGTGGCACTCTACCCTTTGATGATAATACACAGGACCAGTTAAGTCTAAAGGAATTCTGGAGATAATAATCTGCATATGGCAAATATAAGTATATAATTCAATGTTTCACTACTTTAGAAAGAAATAAAGTAACTCAGTTACAGATCTGAATAAAAGTATTTCTAATTAATTCCATCAATCACTACACTGCACCCAAACAGAGCGAACTAATGACTAGCAGGTAATTCTTCACCCTGATCTATTCACTTTTAAGGAATACTAGCCATTTTCAACCTATTCTCTATCAGCATCTGTAAAATATGGTCAGTTATCATAGACAAATAGATCTGCAGTTATCTTCTGTTCTGCAATTGTCTATCTTAAATAAACACGTCATTCCCGGCTCAAAACCACAAATTTTGACACTTTTCACTTTTTTATTATAAAATTTGGATTGGACTTTACACTGTGTAAACATTTCATGAACAACTGACCAATAGAAATGCTCCAAAAGTACTTAAAATGTAGCCTTTTTACATTGACTTCCATTAGAGTTTTTTGCTTCTTGTGTAAATTCACATTTTGAGAGGTTTTACTCCTACAGTGACAACAAGCTACAGATGTTGGAGAGTCCAATGACCCGTTCATCAGCAATGGAAATGAACCATTATGAAGCAAGGAGAGACAATGCCTCCAGGACCATCTACTGTACATATAGCATGATGACACAGTTGCAAATACAATAATATATGGTAGGTATGTCTAATAAAGACCCAGGATGTACTTACTAATGTTTAATAAAAAAAACAAAAAACATATATACTGTCTAAATGAATGAAATGTTTATGGTCATGATTGTCATGCTCAGCCGTCATGTGAAACACAGATGAACAATCCCTGAAAGAACTGCAGATGACCTTCCAGAGATGTGCTGATTGGATGTGAATTAAAAGTGACTGTTGTTGTCTATTTCCCAGCTTCTGGTTGGTGGTGTGGTGAACATGCGACAGTATTGGCAGAGAGTCTCATATATGAGAGTTGCTGGTTATGTGACCAGTGTGTGCACTGCCTACACTGACCCCTGCATTGACCACTTCCTGCTCTTGGCTGCAATACAGTGCATGTATATATAGAAGAAAAGATGAGATGGCTGTAGGCCAACTGTAGTGGGTGGAAAGACATACAAAATATACACAAACATATAGATGTGCAGAAAAAGCATGTGAACACATGGCCTTGCCACAAGCTTCTCTAACACAGCAAGATAAAAAGACAACAAGCAGTGCTATTCAAGTCTAGTTTGAAATGAATGTGACCAGTAAATAAAATAGGCAGACCCCAGACTAAATGGGTAACAGGCAAAAAATGTAATTGCACAATTTTTCTCAAAAAAAAATCTGTTTTGTTTTTCTGATTAAAAGCCTGTATCTCTGATATTATAGGGTCACATTAGTGCCTATGGGGTGGACAGCTTACACATCTGTAAAGGCACCATCAGTGCTGAACAGTATATAGAGGTTTTAGAACAACATATGCTCTCATTCAGACAGCACTTTCAAACAAGACAATACTAAACCACATACTGCATCCATCACAACAGCATGGCTTCACAGATAGAGTCCAGGTGCTGAATTGGCCTGCCTGCTGTCCAGACCACTTTTTGTACATCATGAATGAAACTTTTTGGCAAAAACAACACAAGACTGTTGAGCAGCTAGCATTCCTCTTCCAAAACTCCAGCAACTGATTTCCTCACTTCCCAGACATTAACAGACTGGTTAAAAGAGGGGATGCTACACAATGATAGACACGGCCCTGTTCCAACTTTTTAAAGATGTGTTACTGCCAAAAAGTCCTAAATTAGTTCATATTTTGTCATGAGATGCTAAAATGCATCTGATGTGTGTTCAACTGTGAATAAAATTCTGTTTTAATTTACACACATTTTCATTTTACACAGCTTTTTTGGAATGGCAGATTATGTGTGTATATGTGTGTATTGTCGGTGCTGGATATTGCTTTCACAGTGCCAAACAGTACCTGGTCTGAAGGCTTTTGATCCGACATAGCATGTCCAGGTGTCCGGCCGAATACTGCTCAATCACGTCCTTCACATCATATGGACGCAACGTCTCTTTAAACTTCTTCTTTGCCACATGAAACTTCATGATCCTGCAAGAAAAGTGCATGGCATGCCAAAAATTAACAGAATAGTCATATTTCATGCCCTTTTATCTGCATGCTTTTCAAAACATGTTTATTTTCGTAAATAAACAGTAAAGAGTTCATTAAAATGAGCATAAGTTATTAAATCAATAAAGACGTTATATTAAATCAATAAAGCATGTTGTTTTACCAGGGGTGCCCTAACTTTTGAATTTCCAGAAATGAAAGTATTATTAAAAATGTTCATTTGTGTTTATAATTTAATTCAAAAATGTAAACAGTCATACATTTTATAGTCATTATACATAAAGTGACATATTTTAAACCTTTTTTGTTTTAACGTTGATACTCTCTGAATAGCAATTTATTAAAAACATGTTTAAAATGAAATGTTCTAATAATGTAAGATTCTTAATTTCAGATTTTTATGAGCTATAAGTCATAATGTTCAATATTAAAACAACAAAAGACTTGAAATATGTCACTTTACATGTCACGAATATCAAATATATGGCAGTTTACCATTTTGAATAAAATTATGAACACAAATGAACTTTGTGACAATATTGTAGTTGGTTGAGTTAGCACTGTATGTACACTGAGTAATGTAGTAGCCCTGAGGGAGATGTTTTCCAAGCTGGAGTACAGACCAGGGAAGCTCACTAGGACAGAAGACAAAGGAGCTGTGCTAGCATATTCACACCTGTAGGGGGCAGTAATGACTGCTTAATTTAGCCAAAAAGATAAATTAATTAAAAAATAAAAGCTTTGAAAGCTGTTGTAAAAACATTTGGAGTTTCTTCATTTAAAATGGAGTCAAACTGTATTGCTTTCAGAGAAAATATTATGGCTCGGTTATGGTAACCAAACAACTGCAAATCTGATACTCAGAAATCCACAGGCAATGCTTGGATTTCTTCTTATTCTCCACTTCTCACTGTTGTTTTCGCTGTCTCTGACACACACACACACACACACACACGTTTGTTTCAGTGAATTGTGGGGACATTACACCTGAGTTTGTAGGGGCATTGTGAGGACATTAGACCTAAGTAGGGACCTTTATAGTACCTGCCATTAAGAAAGGTCCCCACATCCTGAGTGTTTAAATAGGTTTTGTCCCCACTACATGGCACAAACCTGGTACATACACACAAACACACTTTGGTAGTACTATACTAGTGAGACATTCCATACGCTTGTGTAATACTGAGTAAAAATAAACCTAAACCTAAACTTAGCAACCAAAGATCAATGCTTCAGCTCTTTTAATTTTTCCCCCAAAAAAGTCTGCAATAAAAATGTCACATTTCTTGTGGGGACCAGCAAAATGTTCCCACTTCTATACATCTAACATGCATTCCTATCATTATAACAACTTTCAGTCTCCACCAGAGAGAAATACAAGAAAACTCACACACACCTTCCTCCCACACACCCCCTACAGCATCTTCCAAAGCACACAGTTGAAGGCTGGAGGGCTACCACAGCAGTCAATATACACTAAAGCTAGAACCCCAAAAGCCGTGTATGTGGACCATCTTAATGCACTTAGAATGAAAGACACAGTTCTACCTGTCCATCACTCTGAGTGCACTATGTTGACCGCTGGTGTTTAATGAAGGTCACTAAAGTGCAGACATTTTCAAAACTGAAAACTGCAGCCATAGTAACGCTGCAGAAAAGCAACAGCAAGCTAAAGTAAGTGAATTTCTCTTAAACAGTTTTACTGGTTTATACTTTATTTAAAAAATGCCTCCTTAAGCGGCCCAATGTTCTGTAACAGAAGAATCATATTATGCAAATGAACCAATCTGACCAATCACAAATGATTCTGTTGCTTTAACCATTTTAACCCTCCGGAGTCACCAATCATGTCAAATCACATGGCTGGCTCAAGACATTGCAGCATAGCAACAAAGTTACATTGAGCATTGCCATCAACTTCCATTAAAAACGGAAGATTGACACTCTACTAGTCTTATCCGATGCTGAAAGAGCAGGTAAATCTGAGATATTATCATTTAAATTTCATCCAAAGATCACATTTACATCTCTGAAAAAAAGTACTGAGGTGTGAGGGGCAAGATATAAGTGAAGAAGCCATATAATGCAGCAGGACCTGCCCACACTGCCCCCAAGTGTTGCAATGATTGTTTTGGAGAGCAGTGGCTTTCTCCTTACAACCCTGCCATGCACACCATTGTTGTTCAGTGTTCTCCCGATGGTGGACTCATGAACATTAACATTAGCCAGAGCTTAGAAGTTACCCTGGGGTCCTTTGTTTCCTCACTGTCTATTACATGCCTTGCTCTTGGAGTGATTTTTGTTAGTCGACCACTCCTGGGGAGGGTAACAGTGCTCTTAAAGTTCCTCCATTTATACACAATCTGTCTGACTGTGGATTGGTGGAGTCCAAACTCTTTAGAGATGGTTCTGTAACCTTTTCCAGCCTGATGAGCATCAACAACTCTTTTTCTGAGCTCCTCAGAAATCTCCTTTGTTCGTGCCTTGATACACTTCCACAAACGTGTTGTGAAGAGCAGACTTTGATACCTGTTCTTTAAATAAAACAGGGTGCCCACTACAACATGATTGTCATCCCATTGATTGAAAACACCTGACTCTAATTTCACCTTCAAGTTAATTGCTAATCTTAGAGGTTCTCATACTTTTTCCTCTCACAAATACAGGGGTTAAACAATGAAAGTGAAACACCTGTCATTTTAGTGTGGGAGGTTTCATGGCTAAATTGGACCAGTCTGGTGGCCAATCTTCATTAATGTCACATTGCACCAGTAAGAGCAGAGTGTGAAGGTTCAGTTAGCAGGTAAGAGCACAGTTATATAGTATATTACAATGCACACAACATTATGGTGACATACCAGAGTTCAAAAGAGGACAAATTGTTGCTGCACGTCTTGCTGGTGCATCTGTGACCAAGACAGCAAGTCTTTGTGTCTAAATATTATTGAGCCACTTTGGGGTGTTTTGGAGGAGCGAGTCAGGAAACGGTTTCCTCCACCAGCATCACGTAGTGACCTGACCACTATCCTGCAAGAAGAATGGCTTAAAATCCCTCTG
>BRDA01012017.1:4095-17868 GCA_036984385.1 Crenuchus spilurus
AATATTGACATTTGCCATCTCCACATCATTGCATTCAGTTTTTATTCACAATTTGTTTAGTGTCCCAACTTTTTTGGAATCCGGTTTGTATGCATATGTCCATCTTTCTGTGATGGAGAGGTTGATGTTGGCATTCACAGAGAGGTTCTAGTTTGGGAGAAGTGGCATGTAGAAATATTTGGCATGTTCTACATGAATGTAGTAAATGTGGCATCTCTGAACTCTGAACTGTGCAAAACAAAAGCATGCGCACTCCTGGAGAGTGTGAAAATCTTTCTCCTGCCAGTGTTGTTTTGGACTTTTCTCCACCCTAACTCATTTGAAGTATGTCCAGGAGTTAAAAGAGTGCAGGCAGACCGAGGTTAAAGCCGAGCCCAGTATAATCCATATGAGGTGTAAGTTAATCAGTCTCATTATGGCATCCGGCAGCCTGGGACCGGTGGCATCCTTCCACTCTGACTCACAGCTCTATATTCTGAAGAGCTGTCAGATGATTTCTGTAGAGAGGGCTCTCTGGAGTGCCCTTTCTTGGAAAGAAGCAGTGTTTGATATTTCTCCTAGGTGACAGCAGTACCACCGTGTAAACCTTTGGATGGAGGTGTATGTGTATCTTTCAGTAGGCTGTATAAACATTTTCCTTGGTAAGGCCCACTGAAGGGAAGGTACCCAATACTATTACTGTGAACTGGGCATGTTTGTATGTCTCAGCAAATCTCATGGCAGTTTGAAAATGATTTACACAGCAGTGAAAAAATATAAAATAAACATAAACAGTCCAACATAAAAAAATATGGCAAAAAGTTGATTACACAGGAAGTGACATATTTTTGTTTTAATGTTGATCAGTATGGCTTATAGCTCAAATGATTAGTGAGTTTGAGTAAATGACTATTTAAACAGTATAAATACTGTGTATCTCTCAGCTACAGCTACTTCGTTATTAATATCAAGTCTCCTGAACCAGAGACAACATCAGAAGTGTCTTACCTGGACTAAGGAGAACAAGAACTGCATTGGAAATCAAGGTTCTAGAGTCTGGAGGAAGAGTGGAGAGACACAGAATCCAAGGTGTCTGAAGTCCAGTGTGAAGTTTCTGCAGTCTGTGATGGTTTGAGGTGTCATGTCATCTGCTGGTGTTGGTTCACTGTGTTTTAAGTCCAAAAACAACAGCATCTACCAGGAGATTTTAGAGCACTTCATGCTTCCATCTGCTGACAAGCTTATGGAGACGCCCACACTGCTAAAACTAATATTGACCATGATATCACTGTGCTTGATTGGACAGCCAACTATGCCAGATTATACCATATATGGATAGAGGATGGTCTAAATTTGAGTCTGTATCTTCTAGTTTGAATTATTTTGCCTTCAAAAAACCTGATAAATTCTGAAAATAATTATTAGGGAGCTTTACATTAGTGCTCCAAATCACCAAAAAAGAATGATGGTGTCCCCTTTCTCCTGCAGGTATTGTGATGAAATGGTGCCGTTACACCCCTGTCTCACCCTAGTCAGCAACAGTGAGCAGACTCTGTCCAGCCACACGTCCCGGAGACTCATCACTATGGAGAAAACCAAGGAACCAGAGGTGTGTGGATGGGCATACACACACATGCATGTCTTAGAAGAGAGACTTTATATATGTGTAAGAGTAGTGCTTATACGGTTATGTGTGAAGATCTGAGAAAAAAAAACCCAGCATCTGGTAGTGGTTGGCTTTTTTTATACTACACTTTAATGACTTAATCGCACATTGTATGGAAAATAATCCATCTTTGGATTTGACAACCACTTCACTTCAAAACCCCAAATTGTTCCCATAAAGGCCCGTGTGATTCATTTACACACAATCACAAAGGCCTGTTATTTTATCTGTGCAGACTGGCATGTGTCTCGGGCTGCTTGTACAGCAAACCTTGGCGCACATAAGCTGCATGTGTCACATTTTCATAGCTGTGTGCTGCTGCTTTCTTCACACCCGTTTGCAGATTGCTTTCATGTGATTTTGACTGCAGCTCTCTCAAATGTAAGTTTTTGTTCTGTGATAATTGAGCATCTGTGGTTGTTTGGAAAAGCGAACATTTATCTAACTGCTCAATCGCTCAATGTGTATCAGTGTTTAGAAAGACGTGACGCATGATTTGTCCGTCTCATCTGAAGCCGTAATACAATATTAACCCTTTCTTGTTTCTAAGGTAGCTGTGATGTGCTGAAACACTTTCCTATCTAATACAATCTAGAAATGCAATACAAGTGTGTGATATGAAACACTACACTCACTGTCCACTTCATTAGGTACACATACCCTATGCTCTGCAGTGTCTGATGCACACACACCACCACCACCACATCAGTGTCACTGTGTCAGTGTCAGAATGATTCACCAGCTCTGTGGTGGTCCTGTTGGGGTCTTGACCATTGAAAACAGATTGAGCATAGTATACAGTAAGGATGTATATCTTGACCACTAAGGTCGATTCGAAATGCATCTCGATACACTGCCACCAATACGATATAATTGCAATACACTGAAACCCCTTGTCGATACGATGCGATACAAATCACTCCTGTTCACGATACGATGCAATTCAAAAATTACTCTCTGTAACAATTTGATGGATGTATGCATCTGGTTGTTTTCAATGTAACAAAACCAATACATAATATTAAAAAATGCATAATTCAGTATATTCAGCATTAAAATTTATTCAAATGAATTATTCATTATATTCTCCATCTATATTCATATAGAAACAGATGAACTGTTTTCAAAAGTACAGTATTAACAATGTGCATAGTGACAATTGTGATCTGCATCCCATAATACTGTGTGCTAGACTTATCTGCTACACAAGGTTTCAGGTAGTTGAACATAAATGGCTGTAATTCCATTTTACAAAGAATAAAAATGACTACTATGTATTAAAAATGTATTTGATTGCCCCACGGCATTGTTTGCAGATTGCGTGCGTCTTGTCAAGATGACCACCTCGCTTAAAAAACCCAAAATATTGCCACACGTTTGATTTTGTTGCATTAAATATCTCTTTGTCGTTGCTAATGCTCTCGTTTCCCTCCATCTTTGTTGTGTACGTCTGATAGGCTTGGGGGGGTATAAAGGTATTTTGTTATATCGCGGTATTTAAATATGGTGACGGTATCTAAAAATTATGACGGTATTAGTCACATGATGTATGACACATTGGTGCATTTATGTTGCCTCGGAAATAATAAAAAAAAAATACGTTGACTCGGAAAATATGTTAGAATAAGGAATATACACTGGAAAACAAAACACCCGATTTAACCATGTCATTTGCCGATGCAAAAAGGCTAGAGACGATGCACTGCAAATTAAACCCGATGCACCTTGAATCTACCGGTGCAGTCGTATCGCAGGCATGTGTGCCGAATCATTTTTTGAGCTTGAGATTGACCTTACATATAGTTAAACCTATATATATTATATATATACATACATCCTTAAACCTGATGCTTTGCATGTGCATAAGGTACACTGATGTGCATTGTCATGTTTCTCAGTATATTCACATGTACAGGTGAGAGAGAGAGAGAAATGGAAACTTGGGCCTGTTTTGTAGCACTGTCAGATATACAACGTGCTGTTAAGTTGTTTGAAAAAGAGTGGAGCTCTATTGGGTTAGGACCCAAGCAGAGTCAGCATTGGTCTAGCTCTGTCAAACAACACTCAGCCCAGATGAGGACGTGGTTTCTGTCCTCCCCACACTCGCCCTCTCTCTCGCTCTTTTCCTCTGCTTTCTCTTTCTCTCTCGCTCTGTAGTTCAGTGAAGATTTGCTCAGACTCTCGCTCTGTTCTTTAGATAGAGTAGGCTGTACAGTGAATGGGAGAATGACCAGATGCACTGTTTACAGCATGGTGATCTCTGAATGAGCATCCTCTTTTATAATTCTTGTTGAAAGTGGGGATTAGGACATGCCGTGGGAGCTGCTTTTGTGGTGTAGACTGATTCTGGAGGCATTGTGGGCGTTTGGTGTTATGGTTAAAATGGATGGCAGAAAGGATAGAGTGGGCTAAAGGTGGTGCTGATGATTCATGCCGCTGGAATTGTCACTTCCAGCTCTCCATGTCCCTGGCACCTCATTAGGTGCTTCCATCCTGCTCTCCCCCAGCCGACCCTGCCTAACAACCTGGCTTCATCCCCATGCAGGAAAAACTGAGGAGCTTAATACTTCACTGTCTTTACACCCTTGGCTGAGCTCTTGTAGGAAAGGTACACAAAACATTATACTCACTAAAGACATAGACTACATACAGCTGTGCTCTAAGAAAGGGTTCATGGTGTTTATTAGCAACAAATGAATTGAATCGTATGTATTGATATAATCAATTAACGTGAAACTCATATTTTATATTCATTACACATGAAGTGACACATTACACTTTTCAGATGAAAGTAAGTTTTGCATTTCATTTAGAAATCAAGCTCCTAGAGTTTTGAGAAAGAGTGTAGAGACACAGAATCCAAGGTGTCTGAAGTCCAGTGTGAAGTTTCTGCAGTCTGTGATGGTTTGAGGTGTCATGTCATCTGTTGGTGATGGTCCACTGTGTTTTATCAAGTTCAAAGTCAATGCAGTCATCTACCAGGAGATTTTAGAGCACTTTATGCTTCCATCTGCTGACACGTTTTATGGAGATGCCCATTTATTTTTGCAGCAGCTGCCCACAGTGCTGTCCAGACCTGAGCCCCAGAGAAAATCTATGATGAGAAACAATACAGCTATACAGACTCAATACAGAGTTGAAGGCCACTATCAAAGCAGCCTGGGTTTCAGTAACATCTTTTCCAGAGCTATAAAACATACTGATAAACATTCAATCAAAAAAAGACTTGAAATATATCACTTCCTGTGTCATGTTTAGCTTTTTGAATAATGAACATTTTCACAATATTCTAATTTCTGGAGATGCACTAGTATAGATGCCAAAATCTGTTCTACTGTTGAGAAGTATTGTTAGATAAATAATTTGGGTTACATTTTTAGCAACATTATTTTAAAAAAGCACATCCTGGCACTCCTTGCGAAATGGACTCAAGAAATACAGTAAACCATGAAATCAAATCATCATAATGCGATATTAACAATTTATTTATTAACAATAAGGAAGTTACTTTAACTGAACTGCAATGGTTTTTGGAGGAAGTCAGATCTCTAATTGGAGTCTAATGGTGGGTAATTTGATCCATTCTGCTCCAGTGTCAATCATTTTTGTACACTAGCTGTCCTTTCTAATTTTTTGACAGTCAGTTTTGTGTATGAATTTCTTTTTAATAATGTATGTGGAGTTAGAATATTCACAAAAATAAAAAGAACAGATAGTATCTTGCATAAATAACATAATAAAAGACTTTATTATCTTTCTTGCAGGCGTCTGATGTGTTAGCAGGATTAGCAGATCCACGCTTCAGCCCGTATCAGGGCCACAACTCCTTCAGAGAGAAATACTTCAGTGGCATCACCAAAAAGAACGGGAAAGGCACCGACAAAGCGTCCACAAAGGAGAGTGAGGGATCTTAGAAGAAACTACGACTTTTTTAATACTTTATACTCATTCTTTATACTTTATTTAAGTGGTACTTTTTTAAACCAGTTGCTGCAAAACATGATTTCAATAAAAAAAAAAGAAACATTCACACCACTTGTCTTTATCTGCTTTCTTTCCTATCTCACCTCAGGTGAAAGTAAGCTCCAGAGATCTGGTTGTATTTATTGCTGCATTAACTTTGAGTATTTAGATAAAGTGTGAAGGGGATTAAACTAATCCTCGTGTCTCAGAGTGGACAGAGATGATGTAGAGGTGGTTTCACCTACTGTACATTGGGGGAGGATGATGGACTACTGTTTCCTGTTGTATGAACTTAGTTAAGACAGCTGATTAATGAATCGCTCTTAAATTTAACTCCAAGAAAATCATCTGGGAGACTGATGTTCAACATAAATTGGATCCACTAACACTAAGCAAAGCATTTGCATGGCTTTTGTTGGACATAAATTTCAAATTATAAATAAAACGAGTCCACATCCAGGTGTTTCTGCAAGGCTTCTCTTCAGACAGAAGTCATTTCATATGTTCTTATAACATACCAGGCGTCTCCAAAGCTCTTCTGATGTTATTCTTCCAGTTTTCATTGATGTAATTCGTGAACTGAAAGGTTTTTGTTCATCATCTCCTTTGGTGGTGGCTGTTGTTTCTAGAAGATTTGTTCCATCTTTCTCTAGAGATGTCAGCATTTGGTCAATACACAGTCATACATCCCCATAGTACAATATTATATATATTTTATATTCTTCACACTTTATATTCTTTAGATGGCATAACCTAATGAAGATACCAGTTTTGGGCCTTGTAATATGATGAATGAATGAATGTTACACTTATATAGCGCCTTTCTAGATACCCAAGGACACTTTACAATCAACACACTCCATTTACACACACTCAACCACACACAGCCAGGTGTGCACAGCGTTCTCTCAACCGGAAGCGACCGTCCACCTGGAGGACTGCATCGAGCACTAGGGAGATCACCCAGGACAGAGTGCCAACCATATCTGGGCATATACACATACATACACACACCAGGGTAATTTTAGAGTAGCCAATTCACCTTATCTCATTGTTTTTGAACTGTGGGAGGAAACCGGATTCCCCGGAGGAAACCCACGAAGACACGGAGAGAACATGGAAACTCCGCTCAGATGTGGACTCAAACCCAGACCTCAGCGCCTAACCACTAAGCCACTGTGCCGCCCAAATATGATTTGTAATACTTGATTTTCTTTTGGACATCCATTATGAAATTTTGTTTTACAAAGCTTTGTATCTCTAAAAAGATACAACCCCAATTCTGTAAACATTGGGATGATGTATAAATTCTAAATAAAAACGGAATGCAATGATCTTGTAGACCCATATTTTATTCACAATGCATAGAACAAAGCTGATGAAAGAGACATTTTACCATTTCATGAACAATATTAACTCATTTCGATCTCTCTGGCAGCATCACATTTAAAAAAAAAAAATTGGGATGGGGCAACAAATGGCTGAAAAGTAAGTGGTACTAATAAAACATTAGCAAGTAAGTCACATGATGGAGTATAAGATGAGTATTTGAGAGCGGCTGACACTCTCTGGATCTAAAGTCTATGGAACAGTTTCAGAAAATTGCTCTTCAACAAAATTGTGAAGACTTTAAATATCCCATCGTCTACAGTTCATAATATCACAAGATTCAGAGAATCTGGAGAAATCCCTGAGCGCACGGGACAAGGTCAATATTGGATGCTTGTGATCTTCAAGTCCTCAGGCAGCACTGCATTAAAAACAGGCATGGGCTCAGGAACACTTCCAGAAATCATTGTCTGAACACAATTCGCCATGCAATCCACAAAAGCAAGTTAAAGCTATATCATGCAAAGAAGAAGCCATATGTCAACACGATTTAGAAATGCCACCGTCTTCTCTGGACCAAAGGTCATTTAAAAAAGACTGAGGCAAGTTTTGAATATTGTTCTGTTTAAGACTGCTAGAATGCTTCATCAGACAAGAATGGGACAACATTCCTCTCCCAGAACTCCAGCAATTGGTCTAATCATTTCCCAGAGATTTACAGACCGTGGTTAAAAGAAGAGGGGATGCTACACAATAGTGGACATGCTTCTGTTCCAACTTTTTTGAGATGCATTGCTGCCATTGTTAAATGTCTCACTTTCAACATCAGTGTTCTATGTTCTGCTGTGAATAAAATATGGGTGTGTGAGATTTGCAAATCATTGCTTTGTTTTTATTTACATGTATTAACATTTTACACAGCATCCCACCTTTTTTGGAATTGAGCTTTTGCATGAAAGAACAAAAAACCAACAATATTGAAAAATCATATTAACTTTCTTCATGAATCTCAAGTAGTAATGGCTGGCTCATGTAAATTATGAAATAAATTAGTAAATAAATATACTTGGGTTATTAATAATAATAATAATAATAATACATTTTATTTATAGGTGCCTTTCAAGGTACCCAAGGTAAGTGTAAAGACTGTTGCACTTGGCCAAAATGAACTTTGTACCCACAAGAAGAACCACAGTTTTATCGCTGTTAAAATTTTATTTCCAACAAGCATTTGGAAAGAATAAAGGGAGAAAGAGCTAAATTAGGTTTGGTAGAAATGTAGAGCTGGGTATCATCTGCATAACAATGGAATTGAATATGGAATTTCCTGAAAATTTGACTAAGAGGTAGGAGAAAGAAAATAAAAAGAAGAGGGCCTAAAACAGAACCCTGAGGAACTCCACAGGTAACAAGAAAAGACAGATCTGAAATCTTTAAGTTGAACAAACTGAGTGCGTCCAAATAGATAGGACCTAAACCAGATTAGAGCAGTGCCAGTGATCACAATGAAAGCTAGTCTTGCTAAAAGAATGTTGTGAGAGATGGTATTGAAAGCTGCTGTTAGATCAAGAAAAACAAGTATAGTTAGCAGGCCGAAATCAGCTGACAGGAGCAGGTCATTGATGATTTTAACTAAAGTTGTATCTGTTCTATGAGATGGGCGAAAACCAGACTGAAATTGTTTTAACAAATTATGTTGTTGTGATGTTGTTGCATGTTTCTTCTGGGCCTTTCAAAAGTTATACATGCTTAAAATATCCTAATTGATGATAATTTGCAACACCTTCACTTTGTTTGTAAATGAGCTGTGCAGTTTAAATTGGGAGCTTATGAACAGCCAATAAAACTAATAACCAGCAAAAACAATAAGCACATGCTTCTCCTCACAGTGAGGAGGGCAGTCAGACTGCTTATTAGATGCAGATGGTAGCAAAAACAAATACTTGACGTTCACCCACACACTCCACAAGCTGTTTAGGGGAAGAGAGGAACAAATAGCCGGGGCAAGACCAAATATCCACCCTCCAGTTCCACTGTTCCTCACAGTTAGTCAGCAGCTTTTGTGTTTTCCAACCACGGTTTACGTGTGGCCGTACAATTATTCATCTCACAATTCTCCACCTCAGCTCTCCGCAAATGTTTATCAATGGGCTATTGCTTCACCTACACTGGCCAAAGGAGAGGCTGTTGGATGCGCAATCCTTCTTTCCTTTGGTGTGCATAGTCTCAAATTCCCAATCTGGCTGCCTGGGATATGCCACGAGGACTCCCCCTCTCTCCCTCACGTCGTCCCATGTAAACAGTCCCTGCAGAGGAACAGATGTGCAGTCCAAGCTTGTTGTTCTCTTTCCAGCCTCACTAAGGAAAGCTGCCATCATGTAACAACTAAGGACAGGTTGTCCAGGCACAGATTAAGACTAGCTGTAGACTATAGCCCTGATTAGATTGGATTAGTTTATTGGGGAGTTTTAATATTTAATATATGTTTGAACTCCTGCAGCCGTACAGCATAAAACTTACTACAGTAACGAGTTTCTGGGGGTCAAACCAAACCATGTGTCACATGATAAAAAGCTCTCTTGACAAAAAATGTATCACTTTGCATGTTTAAGGTGGCACTGCATGAAGATGATCAGGCTATAAACACCATGTCAATGGTTAGAAATGATGTCAATTAAGGAAGTAGCTGAATTTGCAGGTGTATGGATGGATACGTCATACAGGTCTATCGGCAGTGGTAAAAGTCTACATTTACATTTGAAGTATTTAGTGCTCAGTCTTATCCAGAGTGACTTACAGTTGGAGGTTACATGTCTTACTCAAGGGCACTTTAGTCAGGCAACCTTCCGGTTACAGTTCAAGATCCCTAAACACCAGGTCACAGCTTCCCAGTCCCAATTAATAGGAAATTCTCCTAAAAAATGTGTCCAAAAGATCAAACTGATGAACAGGAACCACTGCTGGGCTTCACGGCTTGTGAATGAAAATTGTTTCACTTCCAGACAACAATTGCTTCTAGAAGTCAACACAGGTCCTTCCCAACCAGTTTCTAAAAGAACACTCCACAGAGAGAGACTTACAGTGTATATATCAAGTAGTCACTCCTATCTGAGTCATTTTATGCCAATATTTCTTAGCCTGTCTGAATAATGCTAAGGATAAACTCCACAAAAGCTGCTGCTGTAGCCATCTTCTATGGTAGAAGGTTGAGGTAGGACAGTGTCACCACTTCTTAGCTCAGTTTTGGTGTTTCAATGAACTTTAATACAGCTGTTTACAAACTGAAGTCCTGCTTTTTTAGTTTAAATGTGTGTTTAACATCCTTAAAAGCTGACATTTTAATATTGTATTGGTTGAATGGTAATTGAATTTTGATAAAGTGCTTGAAAATGCTTGAAATTGTAAGTGAATGAAAATGAAAACTGCTCCACCTGGCACCAAACAAACTCTGCTTAGGTTTAAAACATAAAATATTTAATTTTCAAACACAATTTTGGTTGGTTATAACATAATAACAACTCTATTAAAGTGATAAAAAGTGAAATAATCAGCTGTATGCCATGACTGATTGCAAGTTTCCAACAGCAAAGATGTAAAGGTTGACATGATGCCACATACATACATTCTTGTAATACCAGAACAACATGCCAGCAGAAAACTGATAACCTCATAGGCATTTATTCTAATGGATCTCAACTGGAATCAGTTAACTCCCATCATTATTACTCTCAGGCCTATAGTCTAAAGTGACACACCACAGGCATTACTGTTTAGTCCAAAACTTGACTTACAGATTGTCTAAAGTTAAAAGGTAAAGACATAAAGTCAGTGCAGGTGCCAGTCTCTGTAATTATTTGTGAAATAGACAGATGTGGCCAGAGTCCTACACCTTCAGAAGGCCCCCAAGAGTCCCCAAAAACTCCCAGCAGGTGAGAGATGAGGTTTTGTAATTACAAGGCAGCTCAA
Source organism: Crenuchus spilurus (assembly GCA_036984385.1). Classification (NCBI taxonomy): domain Eukaryota; kingdom Metazoa; phylum Chordata; class Actinopteri; order Characiformes; family Crenuchidae; genus Crenuchus; species Crenuchus spilurus. The sequence goes on from BRDA01012017.1 coordinate 14,999, forward strand.
AAATCAGAAATTAAGCCTTTTTATGATGATGATGCTGATGGTAGATCTTCAAACAGGCTGAATTCTTGAGCGTGACAGTCTGTACTGCTCTGTGTAAGTGTCAGCCAAATGTTTTTGTCATTCCTCCTGCCATTATTTGTTTCAATGCACTCCAGATTTTTTCTCACTTCCTTCCTCAAATGGAACTAACAAACGCCCAGAGTGTTCAAAATATGCCGTACTGATAGTATTTTAAGCGCTCTAGTTTAATATATGTCTATTTGAGAAAGTGCAGAGCATACTACTTGCTTTTAAAGATAGGAGACTGGAAGTGGACGGTGTCAGTGACCTGGAAATCTAGAGTGTCACTGACCGGTCTGACTTACAACTCTACGTCCCCCTTCCGGCATCAAGGAACTTTCATACTGGCCCAGTTTCAATACCATTATACAACAAGGCCCAGTTTAGTACCAAGAAGCTCTGTTTTCATTGTTCAAAGACAATCTCACCGGCACTTATGATGTTATAATGAAACTTCACATCCTGCCATGAAGCTGTGTTATTAATAAATATGAATGTGTGTTGCTTTCATTAATTATCCCCGACAAACAGCTGTAAAGGAAGTGAGGGGGGAAAAGTAGTTAAACAGCAGCTAGTCATTATTAGACAAATCCCTCTGTACGTGTTTCTGCCCCTTTTTAATGACCCGTGAATGCCAAGTGGGGAAACTGCAGTGACCGTGACTCTTTCCTTAGCATATTTCCTTTTCCATTCTGACAAATAATAAAGAGTATTATCACTTCTAAACAGAAGAGTGTTTCTATAGTCAAAACAAGTCATTCTTTCCATTACCACTTATTATTGCTTTGCAGTTTGTTCCCTTCTCATGGTATGGTGCCTTGTTGAGGTGCAATAGGAGAGCAGAGACTTATGCTGCCAAGGTCTCCCCCTGGCAGAAAGGAGGTGCCAGACTAAGCCTATAACCCAGACTGGCAGCAGCAATACAGGACAATGTTAGCAGTGGACAATCACAACGATGACAGTGGCAATGGCATCACATTAAAATAATAAATCGCTTTTGTACTCTTGTGAACTTCGGTGTTGGATATTTTTGAAGGAACCTTGGGCAGATAAATGGATTTTGGATTAAATCAAAACTCATCTTTCACTAGAAGCTCAGATAAGCAAACTGAAGATCTCTTATTATGGAGGAGCCAGCTCACTCGAGAATACTGGATGCTGGAACAGTTGAAGGTAAAAGAGGAAGAGGACCAGCAACAAGATGGATGGATACAATCAGAGGAGTCCACGAAGAAACCCAAACAGGAGACAGAATGTTCTGGTGAAATACTATCTATATGACCAATAATAATAATAATAATAAGAAGAAGAAGAAGAAGAAGAAGAACAGCAACAACAACAGCAACAACAACAGCAACAACAACAACAGCAACAACAACAGCAACAACAACAACAACAGCAACAACAACAGCAACAATAACAACAGCAACAACAACAACAGCAACAACAGCAACAACAACAGCAACAACAGCAGCAACAACAACAACAACAACAATAACAACAATAAACCGTTTGTTAAGTTGCAGTGATTGAATATTATTGTGACTTAATATTTATTTGCACTAAATGTTTAGTACAAATGAGTGGTTCCAAAATAACATGACTTAAGTTTACTTAATTTTCCAAAAATGATGTTCTAGTTGTTTGATGTAAATGATATAAGTTCTTTGGTTTCTAAAGTGTTTGCTGTGAGGGTTATTGGGTTTTGCCGATGTGCCTGAGTGAACACAGGGAGGGTGCTCTTGTGTGGTAGGGGTGTGTGATGTGTGGGGAGGCATAGCCGCCAAACTCAGGCTCTCACGGCTGCCTTACACAGTGGAATGCACCGCCGATGAGGGCACGCGTTAGCCCAGGCCAGGAAACACACAGGCCACTGAAATCTTGTTTTCTCTTTCGCAGATCCTCAAAGGCCGTCACCCTTATCCAGATAAATTTGCGCAGGTAAACATGGCCCGTGAAGACTCCTCCTGGCTGAGATGCAGTCACACCTGTCTGGGGTCCACAGGTGAGAAAGTTAAAGAGGTTTGCTGTGTGGAGGCCCTTGTGCCTGCAGCTTCTGTCATGAGCAGCCAAGCTCTGCTGCAGCTGGAGCAGAGAGGGTTTGTCCTCTGTGAACCCGCTCAGCCTTTAATAGATGGACTTGGCTCTTGGGCGTGTGAGGCCAGATGCTGTTTGAAAGGGAAAAATATTTATAAAGGGGGAGCATCTTGATGGAAGTGATGAAGGAAAGTTTATGTAGCATCTTCATGTTCACAGTTTTATAGATTTGTTTTAAAAATTTACCTGTACAGGTTCTTTTTGCTCAATAAAATATCTAATCAAAATAATTCATTTTTAATTGTAACTCATTCATTGTTCTTTCTGACTCTTTGTTTACACTTTACAGCCTCAATTTATGATCGTTGATTAATTAAATTTACATAATTGTTTTGTTTCACCCAACCTTGACCACAATCTGCCACTTTTCCTCTTGTAAATAAAGACAATAATAAATATCAGCTTGTTTATTTTTATAAAATATGTTCAACTGTATCAACTTAAATGTATAAATTAAGTGTGATTATTCAAAAATCTCTTTCTTTCTATCTATCTATCTATCTATCTATCTATCTATCTATCTATCTATCTATCTATCTATCTATCTATCTATCTGTCTGTCTGTCTGTCTGTCTGTCTGTCTGTCTGTTCATCTGTTTGTCCATCCATCCATCAATCAATCTACCAACCATCCATCTATCTATCTGTCTGTCCATTTGTCTTTCTGTCAGTCCACCATCCATTCATCCATCCATCCATCCATCCATCTATCT
>BRDA01012019.1:1521-27687 GCA_036984385.1 Crenuchus spilurus
TATATATATATATATATATATATTTAAACATTTTTGTGACTTGAACTTCCCCTATTTTGTTTATTTTTTGTAACTTATAATTCATAGTAAAATGTATTTTATACATGTATATAGAGCACTGTATCTATAAAATATAATACATGTACATACACTAAAAAACACTAATATTAGATTAAACACCAATAATAATAATACATAATAATAAAGTTGCAATTTTATATATGTTAATTATGCAAATGTACATGTGTATTATTTATAGTTTATGGTTTGGTTAATCATGTTAAATCAAGTCTGCAGACAATTAATTTAATACATTCATGCAACGACTGAGGATCATTTTAAACATGGCCGCCCCCTTATGGGTGACCCACCCTGTGGAGCATAAACTTGTTTTTTAGGCACGACAGACCAGTTTGATTCCTCATGTTGTGTGAGTTGTATTTCATTGAAAAATAACAAACACTTTCACAAATTCTACTTTTTGGGTAAAAAAATCACTGATTGCTCCTTTAAATACTAAAATAGCTCACAAATAAACCTTCTCCAAAATGATATTAATGTTCCATTCATCTTGACATGCTCATAAAATGTCTTTGTACCACTTACATGAATTTTCTTATTAATACAACCTAATATTGCATTATGATGAATACCATATACATATATACACACAAAAAAAATATTTTGCATTATACATCAGTTGTTATTCCTCTTATAATATCCAAATGCATTCAATTACAGCAATGAAAAAAAATGCTGTACTATGTACCTGTGTGGTGCACATATAGAATAATGTATCTATGGTAAATATGAAGAATTAAGGTCGAAAGAGATCAAAAGAGAAAGGAAGAGAGAGAGAGAGTTCCCCAGACAGCCCTGCCCCTCACCAATGGCCATACTAGAAAGGAGGGGAAGGTTATTTATAGCATTCTATGGGCATGCCATCCACAAGGACTCTCATGAAGGGTATTCAGAAGAATAAATAAGGGCAGTGTTTTATATCCTTCATTTGAATAATGCCAGATGCCAGTGTGTGCACACGTGAGTGTAATTGTAATGAACGGTGTGACGAGGATGCTCCGATTAGCATCAGAGCTCAGCTGTGCTTCATATTTGCAGCTGATTTTATTACCATGCCTATGTTATAAAAACCCACCATCAGACATGATGAACCCAGTTTACACAGACAATAAAAGCTTGAAATAGAAGATTCATTAAGGCTAAAGGAGAAAGGCAAGGAGAGCATGATGTCTTCTGTCACTGGACTGTGGAGGAATGGATGGGGGAGAGATGGAATTAAGAGAATGAGAGCTAAAAAAAAATCAATGTGTACTTCTCTAGGCAGTGTGTGATGTGTGTATGTGTGTGTGTGTGTGTGTCTCCTCACTCACACATGTCTCCCCCTTGCTCGCCTTCTCTTTCCAGCTGCTCGCATTCTATTTTTAGCGCTCACGAAGTGAGAGGGGGCAGGAGGTAGTGAAATTGTGTGTGTATGTTTGTGTGTGTGTGTGTGTGAGAGACTGTCTGTTCATGTGTGTATGAGCTCACAAGTGGGGGTGGGGATATGACAGTATCTCCCCATTTCTCCCTCTCCGTCTCTGTGTCACTCTGTCTCTTTGTCTCTCTCTCTCTCAGTTTCACCTTCACTCCATATTTGAGAGGCTAAATGAGGCTGACCTGCCATCAACGTCATCACACTTCCACAGTCATGGTGTGCTCCACTACAGGGGCATCCCCACAATTTCCCATCAGTGTCTACTATTCACAGAATCCAGTCTCTCTTGAAGGCAGTGATTCTGAAATCTTTGAAAATGCCCCCACTCCCCATTCAGGTTATTCGTTTTTTTTTTTTTTTTTTTTTTTTTTATTATTATTTTTAAGTTTAGTATCATGTAGTGATGATAATTATTTTTTATACAGGTTGGATCTACTGTTGCATGAGCTCTATACTACATAACTACAGCTCCAAAAAATGAAAACAAAATGTGTATATTGTGAAAAAGGTCATTATTGTTCATAATTTTATTTTAAAAATTTAAGCTGTTATTTATTTATTTTTCATTAATTTTTGAATTTAATTTCTTCCCCAGTGTGTTTGGTAGTCAATCGACCCACCCATTCGTTTGGACTCTCCGTATAACTTGTAATGTCACTGACTTTAGGAGAGGGCTCCTCCAATGCATGTTAAGCCAAGCTCCGCCTCTTTTCCAACTGCTGCCGATACATTGACACTGGGCAGTCAACGCGCCAGTTCTGATGGACCGCCTGGCAGATGCCTGAGTCAGCCGACATTACTTAGTAGTGGTGGGGAGAGAGTGGCATCTTATGGCCAATTTTTGCTCTTTCGGGCCCCAGCTGCCGATGCAGTATGATTTGGGATTCACTGTCACTCAGGGCCCCAAGCTGTCATATATTTTTGTTTTACAGTTGATAATTTTGGCTGCTCATGAAAATCTGAAATTATTAGAATATTTCATTAAATTAATATTCAAACAGTATCAACAGAAAAACAAAAATAGGCATGGCTTTAAATGACTTAACATTTAAAATATGACTTAAATTTGAATTCAGTTATGCCTCTCAATTATATAAAATTATATTCTCATTTTCAAAGATGCTCTAGTGCAACTGTTAAGGTGAGATTCATTCACACATAATTAAAATATACACAATGTCCCGCAAAGGTTTGGGATCTCCCATGATTTCCCTTTCATTTCAGAATAATTTATTTTCTGTTTTGAGACTATGATAAAATCCCTAAATCACCTCAGCATAATAGGTAGAATCCAAAAACCCAACAGAAAGACCACATCATTAACAAGAATGGATCCAGCAGTCACAGAACAAGGATGAAGGAACTGGAGAAGATCTACAAATGTAATGATTTTCCTCTTCCAACAAAGACTAGAACTGTCCAGACTGTGGTTGTTTATGGATGTGGAGGTCAGACAATAAAAGCAGGACAGGGGGAATATTGATGATTTTCAATTTTGGTGTTGGAGACTTTTGAAAGAACCGTGGACGAAAAAAAAGGATCCTGGACCAAATCAAAGCTCAGCTTTCACTAGAAGCACAGATAACCAAGCTGAAGATCTCTTATTATGAGAGGAACCAGTTCACTGAGAAGACATAACTGTAAAAAGATTAAGAGGATGGATAAGATGGATGGATACAATCAGAGTAATAATGAGTCATTAAGGAACCTGATGAGCCAAACAGAAGGCAAGATATTCTGGAGAAACACTATCCAAATGACCACCAGAAGCTGAAATAGACCTGACGGCACCTACATTGTGGCAGCCATTAGTGGTTAGGGATCTGGCCTTGTGACCGGAAAGTCGCTGGTTGACCTTGAGAGAGGCATCTAACCCCCAACTGCTCCCTGTGGTGTGTTGACAGGGCTGCCCACAGCTTTGGGCACATGTTCTCACAGCCTAGTGTGTTCACTAGTGTGTTTTACTGCATGGATTGATTAAATGCGGAGGTCAAATTCTGTTGTGTGCAGTACCGGTGCTAGGCATCTGGGTGCCGTAAGCACAAATGCTTTGTGTGCCCCCATCCTGCCCCCATTTATCCTAACAACAATAATATTCATTAATTAACTTTATTAATGCTAACTAATGCCATCACCAAACATGCGCACAAGCCACAGTGTTGTCCGAGTGTTGGGGTAGCAGTGGCCTGTTGGTTAGGGATCCGGTCTTGTGACCAAAAGGTCGCCGGTTCGATGCCCTGGAAGGTCATGACTGAAATGCCCTTGACCAAGGCACCTACCCCAACTGTAAGTCACTCTGGATAAGAGCATCTGCTAAACGCCTCAAATGTAAATGTGTCGTAGATGGCTAAACTTGTTTTTCTCCATTGTTATTTCACCTCTGCTACCCACAATGATCTCCAAACTCCTGCCTATGGGATGTATAGGGCACACGGAAACGGTAAGCATTCTCTCTTTGAAAGAGGCACTTACATTTCTAGACATAACATATGTACCTCTGCGTCTCAGTGGGCCGAGATGTCTAGCAAACAACAGCAATGTTGCCTGGAGGTTCAGTTACATTGACCTAAAGTGTGTTTTTCGTTAATACAGAACACAAGAAAGGCAACAACAGTGTAAGAAAAGTACTCACAGCATGCCAGACTTGTGCATTACTGAGTAGATGAAAGTTCTCGAGCATCACTGTTAAATAACCTTAAACAGACTTGCTGATGTAGTTCCTGACACTGAGTGACAGACTGTTAAGAATAAAGATGAACAAAAATACAAAGAAAATTCACCTTTCAAGATAACTATTACAGCTGTGCTACAGACATACTCTTGTCCTTTTTGTCCATAATGATGTTGCTGTGTGGCAGATAATAGAAACTGTATATTTGAGATTCACAACATCCATCCATCATCTTAACCGCTTAATAAATTTAGAGTTGTGGTGAGTACCCCTACTGCCTCATTCGGTGCTGGGCAAGACACTATTTTAGCCAAAGCCAGGACAGGACTGGACACACACACAGAAATGCACACACTATTTAGTACGTGGATATACATATGGCAATCTAGAGTAATCAAATCACCCGAGCTACATGTTTTTGAACTGTTGGAGGAAACCAAAGAACCAGGAGGAATCCCCCCGCAAACAGGACGAGAACATGGAAACTACCTAGGTGGGGTACTTTAACCTGAGACCCCAGCACTGAGAGTCAAACATGCTAACCACCAAGCCACCATGCTGTGGGGATGTCCACAACATCCAACACAGATAAAGATAATGTATGTGCTTTGTTTAGTACAAATTGTTAAGGAATGTGCCAGAAGTATCTATTAGCCATATTCCAGGTTCCAATGTTTGCAGGATCTTGTGTTCCCAGATTCCTATTTTCCCCAGATTGTATGGTCCCAGATTCCTATGTTCAGAGGAGTCTATGTTCCCAGGGTTCTATATTCCCAGATTCCTGTGTTCAGAGGAGTCTATGTTCCCAGGTTTCTATGTTCCCAGATTTCTATATTCGCAGGGTTGTATGTCCCCAGGTTTGTGTGTTCCCAGGGTTCTATGTTCCCAGATTCCTTTATTTCCAGGGTTCTATATTCCCAGATTCCTGTGTTCAGAGGAGTCTATGTTCCCAGGGTTCTATGTTCCCAGGGTTCTATGTTCTCCGATTCCTATATTCCCATGGTTCTTTGTTCCCAGGATCCTATCTTCCCAGGGTTCTATATTCCCAGATTCCTGTGTTCAGAGGAGTCTTTGTTCCCAGGGTTCTATGTCCACAGGTTCCTATGTTCCCAGGGTTCTATGTTCCCAGATTTCTATATTCCCAGGGTTCTATGTCCCCAGGTTCCTATGTTTCCAGATTCCTATATTCCTAGGGTTCTATATTCCCAGATTTCTGTGTTCAGATGAGTCTATGTTCCCAAGTTTCTATGTTCCCAGATTTCTATATTCCCAGGTTTCTATGTCCCCAGGTTCCTATGTTTCCAGATTCCTATATTCCTAGGGTTCTATATTCCCAGATTCCTGTGTTCAGAGAAGTCTATGTTCCCAGATTTCTATATTCGCAGGGTTGTATGTCCCCAGGTTTGTATGTTCCCAGGGTTCTATGTTCACCGATTCCTATATTCCCAGAGTTCTGTATTCCCAGGTTCCTATTTTCACAGGGTTGTACATTCCAAGATTCCTGTCTTCAGAGGAGTCTATGTTTTCCAGGGATCTATGTTCCCAGATTTCTATATTCCCAAGGTTCTATGTTCCCATTGCTTTACGTTCCTATGTTTCTGTTTCCTGTTAAAATTTCTATTAACACACATTACCTCTCCTGGTAAAACAACATCCAAAAGTCAAAATATTCCCTTTTATCTAAAAAGTGCAATGATTTTTTTTAAAAAAAGGTCTTTCTTAGAAGTCGTATATTTTTAATTCACAGTTAAAACTGGGGATATTTCCAGGCACAGTTCCAGCCAGGGACAAGCAACTAAAACTCCCAAAATGAGGACTGACCCTAAAAATAAGGACATCTATTCACCCTTGTGTTTGGAGAACATCTGAGAGATTTTAAAACATTTAAAGAAAATTCACAAAATGTTTCTAAACCTAAAATCATATGTGGACAACAAATGTGTGACCAGCATCTCAGAGCTCATTCTGTTGATAAGCTCAGCTTACCAGTAAATAACAAAGCTCAGCTCAGTAACGTAGCGCTTTAATTGGCTAGCTAAAAACAACAACAGTGAATGAGGAGCAGAGATTATTTGTAATACAGCACTGCAGTAATCATCTTAAGTATAGTTTCTTATGTCTTGTACATCTAACAGTAATGTAACTTTAATGGTTAGATGTTTCAATTTTCTGTCTCCAAAATTTAAATATTTTGGTTTTTTTTATTTGTTTTTCATAGTTTAAATCATGAAAGTATATTTTGTATTCAATACCTGTAAAGTGACATATTTTAATCCTTTTTGTTTTAAGGTTGATACTGTAATTTACTAAAACATTAAATTAAATATTACAATCATGACCACAAACAAACTTTTCACGATGTTGGAGTTTTTGGAGACACATGTTTCTTTGGGATTTACCGATTTATTTTAACATGATTATTTACCAACCTCTCTTTACCCCTTAAATTGCTTTAGTTCCAGCACATTCAAGACCGGTATATGTAAATGACCTCTGCTCTAACTGGGTGTCTGTATAGCCCTTTAATCAAAATGCTGCCTGAAAAAATCATTGTAAACTGAGTGTGAATGGGTGGGGCTAAAACAATATTGGCCGAAAAGGCAAAATTTTTTTAATTTTTGTGACATCACAATACAGTGAATTCAAAACTCCACATTTCAGGTGTTCTCTTACAGTCTACCTTCACAGGCACCATTGCCATGAGATAATCAATGTATTAATATTGTGGCTGATCAGTGTGAATGAAATATGCAAATGAACTTTGTTCTGATTGGCTGACCTGCACTGTGCTTCGCTCAAAAAGCAATCAAAGAGCAAACTGATAAACTTCATTATGAATGTGTGGGGCTAGTCGGAAAACCAGGTATGTGGAAGGTATGTGTATTCTATGACATCACAAAAACAGTGAATAAGAAACAGGCTGTTCTTGCAGCTCAGATTCCGACTGGAGGACAAATATTTTTATACAAGTTTCAAATACTACAATGTGTTTTAAAAATAAAACTTTAGTGATATGGTCCCTTTAATGGCACCACTAGCTGCCTTTACTCCCACACTCTCATCTTATTACATGATTGATGAGCAATCTTTTGTGTTCTCACTTCTGTGGCTTCATTAATCATGACACTGGACATACAGAGTGTCGGTTCCAAAGGCTCTAATTCATTCCTTAAACATGAGAGGTGTTAGAGTGAGTCATTTCTCTGCTCAACACAAAAATATCTTCATCTGACACGTTTTGAATCAAACTATGCACACACATAATTGAACTCTATTGACTTGTGTACATATCTTGCTGTTCTTCCACGCTGAATGTCCCACCACACTCACCGTAGTAGCGGCTGGCCCTCCAGGCCCTCACGGCACAGTGTAATGCTCCATCCAGCCACAGCAGCAGCCAGCTGATACAGAAGCCCAGCAACAGGCCCAGCATGAGGTCCATCTCCTGCTTGGTCACACTGTCGCTCACAAAGTAGTTCTCTGATGAGTCCACCAATGAATGGTCCCCGTCATATGGAATTACATAATGGACATGGTGCCTGAGATAGAAAGAACAGAACGTTAGGCCTTGACATTCAGAATCAAACAACAAAGAGACAGGCATTCAAATACTGGCAGCAGGTGTGTGCTGAGCAGCTTTGCTCAGAAGGTACACAGAGACCTGACATACTTAAAAGGGCCAAAGAAAATAGATAGATCGAGTCTTAAAAATAAAGCTGCCAAAAAGGGCTCTTTGCCATTGACGCCATAAAGGAACCACTTTTGGCTCCCTAAAGAACCTTTCAGAGGATGGTTCTTTAAGGATTGACACACTGAAGTGTGAACAACCTTTTTAAAGTCTAAAAAACGTCGATATTATGTAAAGATTCTGTATAAATTAGGTTTGTTTTCCTCAAGAAAAGTGCATCTAAGTCAAAAACCATTTAGAAATTTTTATAAAATAGACCAATTTTCAGTTTTGTCCAGGAGACAAACAGACAGACAGCTAGAGCTGGGCGAGTTGGCCAAAAACGTTATCACGATAAATTTTTCTAAATTGATCAATCTCGATAATTATCACGATAATAAATTTTCTAACACTGTCATAGTTTTAAACAACATCTAACGTTAATGCTTATCGAATTCTACTGCCCCGGCTTATCATTGTCATCGAGGGAAAAATTATCATGAAAAAAATCAATATAGTTTTATCGCCCAGCACTACAGACAGCAATACACATGGATGGATGGATGGATGGATGGACGGACGGACGGACGGACGGACGGACGGACGGACGGACGGACGGACAGACAGACAGATAGATAGATAGATAGATAGATAGATAGATAGATAGATAGATAGATAGATAGATAGATAGATAGATAGATAGACATGTACTCAGCGACACAGAGAGCCAGACAGACAGGTAGACTGATATACAGAGAGATGGATGATGGATGTATAGAAAGGATGAATCTATGGATGGATAATAGATAGACAGACCAGCACCAGTCATTTCCCTGCTTAGCCATATCTGATTCTCATGAGTTACTCATCAGTTACTTACCAGGCTTTGTTGGATCAAAGAAAACTGCTGAACTCCATGACAGGAAGTAATGACTGACAGCGCTAACAGACCTCAGAAACTTTTCATACATTTTCTCCAAAATTACATACTAACACTGTATTTGTCATTTCTTGGTTTTTCATGGTCTAATTTGAATTGAACATTACAGTAAACACCAGTGCAGGGTCAACCTGTAATATGCTGGTCTGTCATATTAACTGACATACAAAATGCTGACTCTGAATGGATGATGCCCTTTAGGATCACTTTAAGGATGCTCTAATTGATATCACAATTTACTCATTAGTGTTCTATATGCAGACTCACAGGACTAATTGGCCAATTTTCAGTCTTAAAAGCTCTGCATTCTCTACCCAAGGGTACTGAATCAGGCCAATCCAAAATTACCCTCAACTCTGACCAGCTCATTGCGCTCACCGCAGTCAGACTAACGGCCCACCTGAAACACTGACTGAAATAATGTCACTGAATTTGCATAACACTTACTTGAATGTACAGTTTTAAAGGAAAAAAATAATTCAATGGGTATAGATGGACTTTAATGAGTACAGAACACAATACATGAAAGTTCCTTACACTTTAAAATGGTTCTTCACACTTTTCATAAAAATAGCTTTGTAAAATAATCAATGATTAAAGATCTTTTTAGGGAACCAAAAGTGCATCTTCTATAGCTTTGCTTTTGACACATTTATGTCTATAAGCATAATATCCTTCTAAAACACTATCACAGAACACACTAACACTGTATATATTCTTTATGGAAAACACCTAGAAAAGCATACAAACATTTAAACAGTTAAATCACACAAGTATTAACAACTAGACCACTAAATGCCTTCTACTGTATATATGTACATATGTCTATACCCTAAGGATGGATGGATCGATTCTGAAATACACACATTTTCTGATTCTTATTATAAAAATACCCCAAAAAAGTAGCACGGGATATTAGATTTGGTATTGTATGGAAAATTTGTGCTATTGCTCATGCCTACTACACGCAACCACGAAAGCCAGAAAAATTAATATGACAAACACTCAAAAAAAAAAATTTAAATCTGTGTTGAAAATACACCAAGTGTTTTAAGGCTCTCTCATAGATCACTTATCTTTTGTACAAGATGCTGTTAATTGACCAACTGTTGGCTGAGGCCTGAAATCTACTAACAGATTCTACCACATGCTCGCCTAATTTTAGAGAATATTTCTGTTTAAAGTGAGATAACCCCAGCAGTAGTCACAGACCTCTTTTACTGCCAACATGAATATTATCACTGTTTACACAGATACAGTCCATTTTTTAATCAGCCAACCATCCCCATATTATTAGCGTACAACAATTAGCATGCTCAAAATATAATATAAAACTGAAACTGTTGCCCTTTGTTATTTCATAGACAAAAACATTGGAAGTGCTATATATTCTGTGTAGTCCTATATTTAAAACTACAAAAACAGTACTTATTTGCTCAAGTAAAATCTGTAATATTAGCCATATTTGTATGGTTGCTATATACCGTGGATTAGCATTAGCTTACTAGTTTTCTACTTACTAGATTACTATTCACTAACGTTTACATATTTTCTTCTACTTTCTCACTAATGTCAAAGGTTTACTACTGAGTTTACAGCTGAACTTTAGATAACTTTTAGGTGGACTGTAATGTCAACTGGGAAAGAAATTTGTTGGCTAATGTTAGCTGCCAAGCTAAGTTACTTAGCTAACCTGTTAGCTGACTGCGCCTTCTTGGTAAATTGATTTAAGCAAATTTTCACAATTAGTGTAACATATGTCTAGGTACATGTGATAGCCTCAAATATAATCAGTGTTTGTTTATTTTACTTTTGCTGTATTTAAAGAAGCAATAAGTCATTTTCACAAATGTTTCTTTTTCCTGTTATGAAAAAGTCATACTGAAGCCTAGTGGCGTGGATGTTTCAGAAATTCTGTACTATGCCAGTATTGAACATGTATGTCTTCTTATGGGGACCCACTCTGTGGAGTGTAATTTGGTTCATTTGGAAACTGTAATCCTTTCAGTGTAGTCCTATTAACCCAATAGCTGGGTGGATACTCACAACCCAGCACAATGGGTCAAACAGTTTACAATTTTAATATATTTGGGTTGAAAGAACCCATGCTGAGTTCATCCATATTGGACACAGTGCTAGGTTGCCCATTTTAGGTGGTTGATATGGTATAAAATTACATGACAATAATATTGAACGTCACAATATTTTCCTGTACCATAGCCCAAAAGAAAGGGTAAAAACCAATGCTATGTCAAAGTAACTGCTAACTCTTTTGTTCCAACCTTTTTGTTTATACATACTGTATACTCCAGCAATGTTGGGTCAGTGTAACTCAGCACATGTTCTGATATTTAGAGAACCAACCCTGGGTTATGGAAATGACCCAGATTGGATTAGTTTTAACTTAGAGTCCCTAAATTGGTAAATTCCTTAACATTGTGTGAAGCCTTTAACAGGTTCTTCACATGCTGGAATCAAAGTTTCAACAATAAATCTTCAGGGAATAAAAAGTGTTTCTTCTATGGCATTGTTTGAAGAAACCTTTATGACACCTTTTTTAAAGCATGTATAATAAAAGAAATATCATAAACAATGAGAAAACTCATATTTCACTTGAGTTATTAACTTCCAGTATTGCATCCTGTGGTAAATATAGTATTGGAATAGCACACTGGTTTTCAACCTGTGGGCTGTGGTCCACCAGTGACCGCAGTGGTACTGCTAGGTGGTAAATTCTTTACATCTTTTATTTTTGCATAATAAAAATTCTTACATTATATATCGATATTTCAAGAAATTTAATGTAAGATTAAGCAAATATTATTCTGTCAAAATATTACATTTCGGTTGAGCTTGTTAATGGTCTGGTGTAGTACAGTCACCCAGATAAACTGCAGCGCTAGCTGGTGGGCTAGTAAGTCTGAGTGAAAGGTTTCTCTGGTATTGTCTGAGTTTTACTCATCATTGATAAATAGTGAAAAATAGGGTTTTTCAGAAGGAAAGATTCTGAGAATGGACCATCTACAACTGAAGTGGTCACTGCATCTCTGACTGAGAAAACCAAAAAAATAAAACTTAAAACAGTCTAAACACAGCAGTCCTCTTGCCATCTTAGTAGGTAAGTCTATAAAAATGCAGTATATTTATACTACCGTACTTTTTTGTTGCATGATTAGAAAATCAAGCGGAATCCGACAAATTATACAAATTGATTATTGTGTTGTATTTGGTTTAATTTTAAATGCTTGGGTTGACAAAATATTCCTATGGGCTATGGAACATTTGATGGTGGGATGAGTGGGCTGTGAGTTGTAAAAGACTGGGACTCCCTCATATAACATAGTGGATAACAATGCTGCCTCCCATGTCCGAGACTGGGATTCAGTCCCCAGCTCAGGCAAGTATACCAATAAGAGTCCTTGGGCTAGACTACTAATGATACATTCACCTACAAATGTAACACGACTGAAATTGTAAGCTGACTTCTTCCAAGGGCTGTATATGTGGTGGTAAAAACAACTTATCAAATGATAACCCAATAAGCTCAATTAACACAGCTGGGCTGAAATAACCCATGCTGAGATCATCCATATTGGATGTAGCACTGGGTCGATATAATGTCGTGGGTAACAATGCTGCCTCCAATGTGAGAAATTGGGGTTCAGCCCCCAGCTCTGGTAAGTATACCAATAAGAGTCTTTGAGCTGACTCCTAATGATACATTCACCTACAAATGTAACATGACTAAAATTGTAAGCTGGGTATATGTGGTGGTAACCTAATAAGTTGAATTCACATATCTAGGCTGCATTAACCCATGCTGAGATCCCATTGTGAGAGTGTGGGGTTGAATCCCCAACTCAGACAAGTATACAAATAAGAGTCCTTGAGCTAGACTCCTAATGACACATTCACAGGCTTGAAATAACAAATGCATGGGTTCATCCATATTGGACCCAGCTCTGGGTCAATATAACATAGTGGGTAACAATGTTGCCTCCTACGTGAGAGATTGGGGTTCAGTCCGTAGCTCAGGAATGTATACCAATAAGAGTCCTTGGGCTAGACTCCTAAAAATACATTCAGATTACAAATGTAACATGACTGAAATTGTAATTTGGATAAAAGCATCTTCCAATGGTGTATGTGGTGGAAAATGTGTTAAAGGGTGTCTCAATATACTAAATTAACACAGCTTGGTCAGAATAATGTACTGGGTAACAATGCTACCTCCAATGATTGAGGTTTGGTCCCCAGCTCAACCAAAATTACCAATGCCCATATGGGGTTCATCTATATTGGACCCATCTCTGGGTCAGTATAACACAGTATGTAAAAATGCTGCCTCTTACATGAGAGATTGGGGTTCAGCCCACACTTCAGGCAGGTATACCATTAAGAGTCCTTGATTTAGACTCCTAATGATATATTCACTAACAAATGTAACTAGACTGAAATTTTACGCTAGATATAAGCATCTTCTAAGTGCTGTATATGCGGTGGAAAAACAATGTGTTAAATGGTAACCCAATAAAAATTGGGCTATACTCCTAATTATATATTTACAATTGGTTTGAAATAACCCATGCTGGGTTCATTCAGTGCATGATTGCCAATTTGACCCAAGTTTGGTTATTTTTAAGACAGTAATTTTTTGAAGTTCTGTGGAAAACAACATTTTTTAACCAATAAAACCGAAATATAAATCTCAGGATCGTTTCAACCCTAAAAATCAGTACAGCCCTGTGTTTTTCACAACCATGAAAGGCCTTGGAGGTGGCTTTAACAGACTGACCTGCTTTCAGTACGAGTGCTAAATGTTTGATGGTGGTTTTTTTGGTGATAAAACGCTTGTGAGCTTTACCTTCCACAGTTGCAGTGGCACACACGGTCCTCGCCTCTTAGATGCGGGAGGATGTAGTTGTGGAAGCGATCCAGCAGTGCGTTCATGTCCATCAGACACGCTATCGCCTGCAAAATAATACACATGAAGCTCTAAAGCTGAGCACATCAGCCTGAATAGACATACAGATATTTAACAGTCTGTAATGGAAGCCTCTTGGACTTCCAGTGAGCCAAGCTCTCCTAATCAAGTTTGCAAATCAGCCAAGCCAACAGCAGGCTTACCATTACAACAGAAGCACCGAGGATCATAAAAATCATGGTGGTTGTGATCATATGCATCAAAGCTCCCGTGGTCCTCTCCCCAGGATGGCTCCCCACACTGTCGCCCGAGCTAAAGCGCCGTGGCCCGGGACAAGGAGCTCATCGAGGCGCCCTGAACTGCTGTAGCCGGATGGAGAAGGCGCATAAGGAGGGGGGGTGCAGCTTGGCCCCAGATCTCTGCCCCCTTCTTCTCCCTCCTAGAGCCCCCAAGACTGGCGTTCTCTCCCCATCTAGCAGCACGTCTGCTCGGGTGTGCAGGCCAGAAAGGAGGGGAAAGTCTGCTCTGGTCCACCAGTGCGTCTGGACCACTGCGCTCCAGCAAAATGTCCAGCAAGCAATATCAGATTTGTCCAGAAGAACTGCTGCTGCTTTGGGATGACATCTGAGGATCCAGGTTTGTCTCTGTTTTTTAGAGAGAGAGAGAACGAGAGAACGAGAGAGAGAGAGGTGGGTGAAGGAAGCTCTCGTTGTCGAGATGAAGGAGGCTGGAGGACCTGAATTAGCTGTCGAGCATCAGCATGAAGACATGATCACAGAGTCTTATTCCAGCCATCGCGCCTGGAAGCGTTTACCTGCTCGTCTAAGTGTGTGTGTGTGTGTGTGAGAGAGAGAGAGAGAGAGAGAGAGAGAGAGAGAGAGAGAGAGAGAGAGAGAGATGGGGTGGGTAAGTGGGGGTTTTGCTCAAGCAGCCTAGGAGATAGGGAGGTGTCGAATATGTCCAATTCTCTCCCTCCGCTCGATATTGTTGCCAATTATTCCCAATTAATGAAACGTGCTGCGGGTTATATAAGCTCTGCTGTCCGCGAGGACGTGAAGCTCGTGAAGCTCAGGCTCCTCCGTCCGCCCCCTCGGCCGCGCTGCAGTTCATATTGCGCCATTTCAGCCCTGTGTGGAGCCTCCCCTCCTTCACTAGCAGCGCTGCAGAGCGCTCAGGGCTTCACTGACTTCCAGTGAAATTCCTCTTAGCAACAGAAAGTACCTGAACACCACACGGGCTGCCTGAGAAACTCAGGAAACTCAACATCACTAAACCTCTTTGCTGAGCTCTGAACTTCAATGTAAAAAAATCCTTGAAAATAAATTTGTAGCCACGACTTCAGAACAAGATAGTGAACATTCACTTTTCTAATTCATGGTCACAACTTAAGGCGATATGGAAACGAGGATACTTACTAAGGTTTAGGAACAAGACCCTATTACACTGTCATGAGGTAATAAGGTGTGGGAACAAGATAGTTAAATAGTGGCCACAACTAACAAAACATTGAAACAGGATCGTTAAGTAGTGGCCATGACTTAAAAGATGTGGAAACTGGATAGATAAATAGTGGCCATAACTTAATAAGGCATGGAAACTGGATATTTAAGTAGAGGCCACAACTTAATAAGGTGTGGGAACAAGATAGTTTAGTTGTGGCCACAACTTCATAAGGCATGGGGATTAGATAGTTAAGTCATGTCCAGGACTTATAAAGGTGTGGGGCTAAAATAGTTAAATCATGGCTACAACTTAAAAAGATGTGGGAACAAGATCCTAATGTGTGACCATGATGTACAGAGGATGTAATGTGTGACCACAGCTTAGGCATGACTTAAAAGACGTGGGAATAAGATAGTTAAATCATGGCCACAACTTAGTAATGCATGGGAGTTAGATCCTAATATGTGGCAATGACTTAATAAGACATAGGAACCAGATAGTTAAAACAGTTCTGATAATAAAAATGTTCTGATAATACAAATCCCCTAAAGTGACATTCAGTGTAAATAAAAATAATGTGTGGCCGTGATTTAGTAATGTGTGGGAATGAGATAGGCATAGCCATGTCTCTCTAAGGCATTGGTCATGAATTACTTAATTGTCTTGTTCCCACACCTTAATTTGTGGCCACATTTTAACAATTTTGTTCTCACACATTACTTGACACATTAGGATCTTGTCCCCATACCTTACTAAGTTTTTATTTATGTTTACAATTGATGTCACCTTTGGGGCTCTGTAGAGCTCTGCTGGTGATATGCCAGGATATAATATGTCAGGGTCATGGCCTAATTATTTTGTACCCACATTGTATTAAGTCATGACCATGCATGTTATGGTGTGTCAATAGCAGGGGTTGGTTATGGTTGAAGTTCTGTAGGATGGACAGGGATGGTGATTGCTGCTTTGGATGATGAACTCAGCAAAAAGCAGGTCTACAGTCAACTAAGCTAAGAAAGCATAACGTATTCTTTAAAGTTTGGTTTTCAAATGTGTAATTCTAGAAGTCATATTAATAATATATTTATTCTTTTCACTTACAGCTAGCTCATTGTATTTCAGCACAATGGAGAGCAGCTACAGAAAATATTTACAATGTAGTAAACATCTATCTATCTATCTATCTATCTATCTATCTATCTATCTATCTATCTATCTATCTATCTATCTATCTATCTATCTATCTATCTATCTATCTGTCGCTACACCCCAGTGACGCCCATTCTTTATTTCCCACATTTTCTATGATAGAATCAACTCTCAGCTTATAGTCCCCACTTATATGTACAGCCAAATGTCCAGCATCATTCCCAGTCAAGAACCCCACTGTGAACATCTGTAATGGGATGAGGAGGAAGTTGGATGGTCACAAGCTGTCAAATAATGCCAAGCTGCTTGAAATTTTATCTCCAAAATGACATAAAGTCACCAAACATTAATGTGAAAGACTGGTGGAGAGCATGAACAAATCAGGCTTGTTCCACCAAATACAGGTGAGAAAAAGGTGAAAATGATGTGGCTTCATTGCCCACAGTATGTGAACAAATGCCCTAAAAAAAAGTGAGTAGTCCTAAATGCTGATGTGAGTTTTCCTAAACAAAAAGTGATTTAGCTGTAGAATAGCTCATATGAACAAGTTAATAGCAGAGCTGTCTATAGATTGTAGTGAAATGACCTTTTTATGCAATGATTTCTGTTTTTAGTTGTTTATATTAAAGCAGATAATAGAGAACGTAGCTGTTACTGTGGGAGGGAAAATTATCTAAAAATGTGTTTGTGTGTCTAGCAGTGTTATTACCATATTATCTGCTGATGCTTAAAATGAAAGTAACACACTTACCACCTGTGTTATAGTTTGTGTCCATCATATCCTCTGAATCTGTAAATGATCTTCATAATATTGATAACGGATTATTAGAATTGGTGTGTTATTTAAATCTGACAGCAGCTCAATTTTCTATGACACATGCTATAAATTGATAATTTATTGATTTGTCTGTTATTAGATTAAAATATTTGCTACTTGTTTGTTATAGTTGCCAATTGTTTGGTAGCACAAAGAGGGAGAGAGGAGAATAGAGAGAGAGAGAGAGAGAGAGAGAGAGAGAGAGAGAGAGAGAGAGAGAGGAGGATGGACAGCAAGAAGTAAGTGAGAAAATAGACAGTTAATGTTATGTATGGGAATTATTGTGATTAATGTGGAGTCTGCCGGCTTCTAGGCTCACTGGGTGAAAGCTGTGTTTCTAGAATTGCCCCTGATATTACTGTAACCTTATTTAGGATTCACAGTCAAATTCTGGAAAAAATCTGCATACTGACGACATAAATGTATGTTAAAAAGATACAACAAATAGAGAAAAAATAGAAAAAATCTGATTTTTGTCGCCACATTTTTATATTCAAATTCCTTTCATATTTAAATTTTCTTAGCATTTTTACATGAAACGAAAAAAACCACGCAGTTTAAATTGGACTACTGAGGCCACCCTACCGGCGGAAACAGAACTCACACAGACAGGAAGTAAACAAACAGACGGTCGCTTCGCTGTGGTTGTAGTGAGCGTTCGGTATATGTTTTAGACAATCTGAGAAGTGTGGGATTTGTTCTTTGTCAGACAGTGTAAGTATTACTGTTATTACACTTTAATGAGAGTGAAACACTAGCTTGTTTGCTCTCTTCTTTAGCTAATTTAAACGGTGAGAATAATATCAACGATGTTAGCTTAGCTAGATACTAACACAAGCGAAATGCTTCTGAAACGATATAATGTAACATGAGAAATATCTCCCTATTTAATTACACAAGTACTTATAAAATATACAAGCTTGGTATTTTGTAGTTTGGTCATTTAATGTTTACAGTTTGAAGTGTTACATGTTACTCTGTTACTTTGCCCAACCTACATATTTGTAAAGTACGTCTGTCTAGGGGTTTTAGGGATTATTGCTTAATATTTGGACATTTTAACTACATTGTGTAAGGTAAGACAAGACAAATTTATTTATATAGCACCTTCCACACACCTCGGTCATTCAATCAATCACCTTTATTTAAACTCGGGGTACATTGAGATTGTCCCTCATTTACAGTGTAGCCGAGGTCATACATACAATGAAAAGATGAGTACAACAAGTTTTAAAAGAATGGTAATTTGATCTTAAAAAAAGAAAGAAATAAAGAAAAAGAAAAGAAATTACATTAAACAAACCATGCAAATTACTAGAAATAATAATAAGCAGATAAAGGGCAAACATATAGATAATGAATAAAAGCTATAATATATTAAATTAAAAATAAAAATGTTTTCAGTAATAACTAAAATTATAAAAAATAAAGAGAAGTAGCTAAAATAAAAGGATAACTAAAACAGACTTGAATACAAGAAATAAGAAAATCAATTAATAAAAAAATAAAATAAAGTAAAATAGTGACAGGATGAGTAGAGCTAGTTATAGATTAAGAGTTTAAAATGATGAAGTGACACCAGTAAGTGGAGCTTTAGAGTTTCCTGTAGTGAGTTCCAGCTCACTGGTGCACTGGAGCTAAATGCAGATTTTCCCAGTTCACTAAAACTCTTGGTACCTATAGGGTGATCCAGTCACTGGAACGAGTCTTGTAATTTGTATTTTCTTTAAGCAGTGCTGTGATATTCAGTGGCATATGGCCAGTGACAGCTTTAAAGATAAAAATAAACCAGTGTGTTTCCCTACATTTAAAGTGCTTTATAGACTAAAAATACAACTAAGTGAAATAATAGGTGAAAAATTAAAAGAGAATTAAAGAAAATAGTTTAAAAGTAAAAAAGGTAAATCAACATAAAATCTTAAAAAAATAAAATAAAACCGAAAATTACAAAAAAACGTTAGATACAAACTATTTAGATTAAAACAATATATATAAGAGAAATTTAAAAGTGTAGTTAATAGATAAGGACAAATACAATCATTTGTAAGCCAACATCTGATTATATCAAACTTTTATTTTTGGTTGAATTCCTGTTTGTGGATTAATTGTGTTTTCTGATTAGGTAACCTTAATCAAAGTAGTTAAAAAGCTGGATATAACACAGCAGTGCAAGAACAGATTTTATTTCTCATGATAAGGACACTGTGTGGTCAGATTATGTCTTTTATGCAACACTAACTGTACACAAGACCTGATCTTAGATCAGTCTGAGATACTTGGGCCATTGTTCTCTGGATAATTGAGAGGGATCTTATAGTAAACATACATGTTATGTTTGGACATAACACTGCATACCAGCAATCAAACCTCATCCCAAACAGAGCATGACAGAAATGTTGAGCTTCCTGTCTTCTGCTGTGCCTGGACAGCATTTAAAATAAAAACATAAGAAATATTTTTTGTTCATAATTTAATTTAAGAAAGTAAACTCATATATAGCATATCCATTACACATACAATGACATATTTCAAACCTTTTTTATTTTAATGTTTATCATGACTAATATCTCATGAAAATTAGGAGCTCAGAATATAAATGTTGTGTGTCCTAATATCAAGCCACTCTTGAATCAGAGACAACTTCAGAAGTGTCTTACCTGGGCTCAGCAGGAAAAGAACTGGTCTGGTCAAAAGTCCTCTTTTCAGATGAAAGTCAATTTCATTTTCATAAAATCTGAATGAAGAATGGAGAGGCACAGAATCCAGGGTGTCTGAAGTCCAGTGTGAAGTTTCTACAGTTTGTTATTGTTTGGTTTGCCTTGTCCTCTGCTGTAGACATGAGATTACTGTGCTCAATTGGCCAGCCAACTTTATTAGCCATACTGATCAACATTAAAACTCAAAAGATTTGAAATATGGCATTTTATATGTAAAGAATGTAAAATATGAGTGTTTACCTTTTTTAATTAAATTATTAACACAAAAATAAACTTTTTTCACAATATTTGAATTTTTGGCAATGCACTATTCTATTTCAGTGTCTCTATATAGTAGCTGATGTGGAGAATTTAACTGCATGTATTTATTGTGCTATAAAACAGTTTTGTTTTCTTTTGCCATAATCATTCACAGATGTACGTGGGTGTCGGATAGACTTCTGCAGCTGTCACTCAGCACTAAAATTGGCATTGTTCGTCCAGCATTATTATGTCAAGAAAACAATCAGGAAAGCCTGTGCGTGGGAATAGGAAAAGTGACTTGGAGAGAAAGAGAGATGAGCGAGCTGCCCGCAGAGCTTTGGCCAAAGACCGTAAGAACCGCCCTCCAGAGGATGAGGGAGAGGAGTTTGTCAGCTTCTCCAACCAACTGAAAGCTCTCGATCTTAAACTTAGGGAGGTTCCTGGAGATGGGTATGTTTTAAAGTTGAAGTTAAATATGATTATGGCTTTTTAAGTATCGGATAACAAACCTGTGATTTTCATCTCATCATCTTCCTTGTAGAAACTGTTTGTTCAGAGCTCTTGCGGATCAGCTGGAGGGACACTCGCGAGGGCACTTGAACCTGCGTCAAGAGACGGTCCAGTACATGATGTCACATCGGCAGGACTTTGAGCCATTCGTTGAGGATGATGTGCCATTCACACAGCACTGTGAGAAATGTTGGGATTGGCTTATGCTACTTGCATGTAGACAAAATGGGCGGAAAAATCTAGTCAGTTGATTTACATGTCAATCTACGGCCTTTCTGTTACACGAGTAACACATTCTGTATATGAAATTTTGCCAGAATACATAACAGAATGTGTTATCCTTATAGCAATATGATCTCTTTACTACAGGTGAGATAGTTATCTGTTTTAATTTGTTCATCTTAATCATACTTCTTGATATATGAATTTTTATTAAAATATCAGTGTTCAAATTGGAAGTAGATGGCTCTTAAGTCTGTTTTGGAGTATTGTGTCATGTCTACCATAGGTTTTCCATATTTAAATTTATATTTACAGCATTTAGCAGACACTTTTATCCATAGTGACTTGGAGCTTCTTTTGTTTTACTGTTTATAGATACTGTAGCATGCAAACATTTGGTCACCTCTGTTAAAATGCCAGGTTTTTGTGTCTGTTCAGAATTAACTAATCATGTTCAAGCTCATGTTAAATAATAGTTAATACACAGCTGCCATCATTTAAAGTCATTCTGATTAACATCATATAAAATTCAGCTGTTCTAATAGGATTTTCTTGATGTTTAATCAGCTGCAACTTACAGCAAAAGCCACAAATAATGCTTATAAAGGATCAAAGGGACCTCATTGTTGAAATGCATCAGTCAAGAGAGGAGGACAAAACATTCCCAAGGCATTAGACAAGCCATGGGATACAATGAAGATGGTCATCAAGTAGTGGATAAAATTTGGCACAACAGTGACATTACCGAGAACTGGACTTCCCTCCAAAACTGATAATGTAAATAAAACGGATCCAGAAGGCTGCCAAAAGGCCTACAGCAACATTAAAGGAGTTTGAGGAATTTCTGGCAAGTACTAGTTGTGTAGTACATGTGATCACAGTCTCATATTCATGTGTCTGGGCTGAGGAGTAAGATTGAAGCATTTTCTTACAAAGAAACACATCCAGACTCTGCTATGTTTTGCCAAAATCATGTAAGAAAACTTTATTTTCTGATGATTTTTGCCATAATTCCAAAATTTTTGGCACATCACAAAAAACACCATCACCACACTGAAGCATGGTGGAGGCAGCATTATGCTTTGGGCCTGTTTTTCTGCAGGTTGAGGGAATTATGAACAGTTACAAATATGAGTCAGTTTTGACACAAAACTGTTTCACCTTTCATCACGACAATGACCCAAAGCATTCCTCCACATCGACAAAAGAATGACTTCACCAGAAGAAGATCAAAGTTTTGAAATGGCCCAGCCAGAGTCCAGACCTGAATCCAATCAAAAATCTGTGGGTTGACCTGAAGAGGGATGTACACAGGAGATGCTCTCTCAATCTGACAGATATGGAGTGCTTTTGCAAGGAAGAGTCAAAATGTGCCATGCTAATAGACTCCTACCCAAAAAGTCTGAATGCTGTCATCAATCCAAATGGAGCTTCAACAAAGTATTAGATTACAGGTGTCCATATTTATGTAAACAAATTATTTTAGTTATTTATTTTTGGAATTGAATAGGTGATGATAAAGGTAAAAACGTTCTGAAATGATTCATCTTGGTCTCATTGTTTAAATCACAGAAACCTGGCATTTTAAGAGGTGCCTAAACTTTTGCATGCCACTGTATGTGTTTGTAAAATTAACATTTCTCTTTTATTTTATAAACTACTGACATTTCTCCCTTGCTCCAGATAAAATATTGTCATTTAAAGTATGTATTGCAGAAAATGACAACAGAAAACCTAAAATATGCAAAGAAAACAAGTTCATATTGATTTTATAAACCTTTAAATCCTACAATAGAGGTCTGCATTACCGTGGGACTCCCGTGGGACCTGCGGGACCCGTTACAATATCTTGCGGCGCGGGACCACAATTAATCGTCTCTTGCGGGAGCGGTCGTTCAGTCAGTCAGTCGTCGCGGGAGCGGGACGAGACGTACATGTCGAAAAATCCCGCAAATTAATAAATAGTCTAGAAAATGATTAGAATCATGCAGCTAAACAGTCAGTAAGACAGTCAAAATACTGGCGGAGTGTCACGTGAACAGACGTTCAGTCTCCCTCTCTCTCACACTCACTCTACACACACACACACACACACACAAACGCACGCGCGTACTTTCTCTGTCTCTCTCTCTCTGTCACTCTCTCTCTGTCTCTCTCTCACACACACACAGAGAGAGACGCACACGGGCTCTCTCTGCACTAATAATTATTCATTAGGCCTTGATTTTAAAAATTAGATTTGATTGGCCATGTCGAGGGTGACGTCATCACCCAGAAGCACTTGCGGGAAGTACACGGTTTAAAAACAGTTATAAATTGTTCATATCGGTTATTTTATGCAGTTGTGTTGTGTTGGCTTAGTGTTTTATTAATGTAGTCATCATCCTGTGTTGGTAGATGTGATTAATTTGTTTGTGTGAGTAACTTACCGTCTGAGATGGGCAGTAACACTGATCTCATCAGCAGCTCAGAGCACGTTCTATATGTTTCCTTGTTTTTATACAAAATGTTCTCCAGTAAGGAATAATAAGACTGTTTTGTATTATACTGGATTTGCGAAGTTAACTTTTCTCTACCAGCATAATATGTAAGTAATTCTTATTCTCTGTATAGTTAATCAGATCAGGGGCAGTACCAAGGCGGGGCTACGGAGCAATAACTCCAGATTTTACATCCAACCCAGAACCAATCCAGCAACAATCGCTCCCCTCCATGTGTCTCTGAACGAGAATGCTTGCGCACCCCACACATACACACACACACACTGGAGGACAAACTCAACTCGTGCGTGCCGAACGAAACGCCCCGTGAGGACTGCAGGCGGGAGCGGGCAGACATGTTTATGTGGCGGGCAGGAGCGGGACCAAATATGACAATTTTATTACGGGAGCGGTTGGGAGGGGGATGAAAACATACGGGAGCGGGACTAAAAAATCAGTCCCGCGCAGAACTCTACCCTACAATACTAATATTTTAACTTAAAACATTTAATGTATTTGGTGGAAAAAGCCCGAGTTTGCATGCTCTTCTTGTTCATTGTTCTTAAGTGACTTTATACCACTCCTGGCAAATGTTCAAGCTGATCAGCTTTGTTGGCTTATGACTGTCCGTCTTTCTTTTGATCTTTTGGGTTCAGGTCTGGAGTTTGAGCTGTGTTTTTGAGCTTCAGAAATGTGTCCTTTGCTAGTACCAATAAGTTAGTGTTCAAGTACCTTTTAAACTAGAGTTCCACCAAGAGACAAAAAATAAGAAGTTGTGTGAGACCGGAGTACATATAAGTGCATTTCAAAGAGGTAGTTAAAGACTGTGCCTGGGCACCATGACAGAGAAAAGCCTTTATGCTTATGTGTATAATAAAGGATGGCAGGTCAAGGCTTGAGGTACAGAATGGGTTTTGTTAATCAAGCAGAAAGGAGATGGTCTGTTTTTAGTTTTGTAAGCATTAGAGTTTTACATTTGATATAATTATATTTATCTACCTCACATGAAACAAAACAAAAAGTTAAATCGAACAGCTTTTCTTTTCTTTTTTTTTTACGTTGCAGTATCAAACCTTGCACAGCCAGGGACGTTTGCTGGAAATGATGCCATAGTGGCCTTCGCTCGCAGCCAGCAAGTTAAAGTTGTAATCCATCAGCTGAATGCTCCATTGTGGGAGGTAAAGATTTGCTCTTTTACTTTGTTATTAATGTAATTAAAATGATTGTGATGAAAAGCATTGATTTTGAATTATCAAGCTAATGTGATTTGCTCTTTTTGACTCTAGATCAATGGTTCAGATAAGCCATTATGTCGGGAGCTTCATATAGCATACCGTTATGGTGACCATTACGACAGTGTTCGGCACTTTGGGGACAACTCGGAGAACCCTGCTCATCTGCGTATTGAGGTTTGAAAAAAATGTATACTCATTCTAAAGCAACACTCCAGTTCTTTTAACTATTATAAAACATTTATTTTTATATCCCAGAGACATGAAATACAGTTTTCTGATTGGCTCTCTGGTATAATTAATTCTGTGTAATGGAACATCTGTGAAACAATTTAATTAGTAGCCAGTCAACCTGCTCATTGGTTGACTCTGCTTATCACTTGTAATGTCTCTGACTCTAGGAGGGTGCAGACTAACACAGGCCTCCTCTGATGCATGTGAAGTCAAGCTCCGCCTCTTTTATAGGCTGGATAATAGTCTTCAAAGTGTCCACTTCGCATTGTCGAATTCTTCGTCTCTGCTTTACATACATACATGCATACATACATAGACATTATACTTATATAGCGCCTTTTTAGACACCCAAGGACGCTTTACAATCAACACACATCGTATACACACACCGGTGAGAAGCAGCAGCCAATCGCGCACAGCGTACTCTCAACCAGAAGCGACCGTCCACCTGGAGGACTGCATCAAGCAGTAGGGGATCACCCAGGACAGAGTGCCAACCATATCTGGGCATACATACATACACACCAGGTTAATTTTAGAGTATCCAATCCACCTGATCTCCATATAATGCTGCACCTCAGTAGTCATCATCCCTAACTTGTGAATCCTTTGTCAGTATTTGGACTAAAGTACTGGACACCTGGTTCATTTTTCACTTAAAAAAGCCCAACTCGTCTCAGAAGTATTGGATGGAGGTACATCATTCTAGAGAACACATCTCAGCTCAATGCTGAGCTTTATACCTTTTAAGCCCATACCTAGCATTAGGCACGGTTCCAAAAGGTTCATGTTTACTTGCTCCAGAGAGTCCTATAATCTATTGGCAATACCATACAGTGACTAGACAAGCTGTGTGTACATTTATACATCTCTGTCAGCAGTGGGTGCAACTTACAGAAGGTGAATGCATATATGTGAACCTCTACAACAGGGACCTTCAAGTCCTGTCCATCACAGACTGGTGATTTCACTTTTCAAACACACCTACTAACCCTGACAATTAATATATTAATTATATGAGGTGTGCTGAGGAGGGAAATAAGCAGGATGCTGGACCTCCAGGATGGGATTTGAACATCTTTTCTCTATAATAAGGACTTCTTAAAGAGGGTAATATGAGCTGTGTTCCAATTAGGTGTCCCTCTGACCTTCCCTAGTGTATAGAAAATGGCAATAATAATCTACTTATCTGCTGTTCACAACAGTATTCATGTGCAGTGTTTTATAGTCCAATTACAAAAGATCATATTACACCTGATCATTCTTAACTTGTGACAAAGAAGTCTAGGGTGGCATCCTAGAATCTCCAGGCACCTTTTGCATTGAAGTGCATTGTGGAGAACTTTTTTGGGAGGTTACTACAAATCACAGACTTTACTGCGGCTCCATTGAAACTAGGGATGCACCGATACCACATTTTTT
>BRDA01012019.1:33809-48558 GCA_036984385.1 Crenuchus spilurus
GTGTATGGCATGGTTACACTTATCATATGAAAAGTAAAATGTATCTAACTTTCTTGTTCACTACCTTTTGCTGTCTTTGTGTCACTTTCACTAGCACTTTCACTTTCACTGGACAGCGGTCAAAGGTAATGACTGACCTCTTCTTCTACGCTAGCATCTAGAGGATGCTACGACCACAGCGCCCCTAGTGGTTTGGCATACTTGAAGAAATACGCTACTCGTTACTTGGAATTTTACTCGTTACCTGGAACAAAAATATTCCGAGATCTCGACTCGTTACCTGGAATACTCGTTAGTAGGGATGCTCGTAAGTAGGGTTACCACTGTACAATGGATTGTTGTTACTGTGAAAAATGACATCAATGCATATAATAGGCACTCACAGCACTTTTGAAAGAAAATAGACTTATTATACACTGTTACATAATTTTTTTACATAATAAAAGTTGGTTTGTGTTTGTTTAAGCAATACGGATCGATATTAAAACCAACAAACGGCTTCCATTTTCTGCATCAACTCAAGACATCCGGTCCAGTTCTACACTGCTATATCACCACATCCTCAATCTCTGGCTCAGCGCTCTGTCTTCTCAGACCAAGCGTGAGCTGCAATGTGCAGAGAAAATCACTGGCTGTGGGCTCTCCACCCTTGAAGACTTTTACTCAGCTAGGACGAGGAAGAGGGTGGAGAAAATCATGGCCGACCCCTCACATCCTGGTCTCTTTCTCTCTCCTCCAGTGGTTTCCATCTCCACGGAGACCAAGAGTGAGAGCCTTAAATACTCGGACCAGCCGCCACCTCCACAGCTTCTGTCCCTCATCAACATCCTGCACAAGAATCCTCTTCACATCCCTCTGATGTAAACTGCTGCATATGAACTGTATTACACACAGTAATGTAATCACTGTATATACCATAACAATCCTGAACATAGATCTTTTTTTACATTTATATTTCCTGCTTATTTCTCTCATCTGTACTTATTGTATGCATGTAACTTAGCACTCCAGTACTAGTCTTGTCTGTCGTTATGGATATCACAATTCATTATGTTTGTCTTTTCTGCTATACTTTATATTGTGTCTTATTCTATTTAATTGATTTATTTGATATTTGATTACTTAATTCACCAAGATTTGTTATTGAATGAATATAATGAATATGAACTATACAACAATTCTTTTAATAATTTTATTTCTATATGTTTACCTATTTTATCCACATCCCAATGTAGCAATAGCCAATTAGCCCATTCCCTCCATTAGGACTCCCATCACTTTGCACTGTCCCTGACTCTAGGAGGGTGAAGACAAGCACAAGCCTCCTCCGCTGAGTGTGATGCAGTCACCGCCTCTTTTCAAACTACCGCTGATACACCGTCACTGGGGAGCCAACATACTAGGAGGAAAGCGCAGGATTCCCAGCTCTGAATGGACCAATCAGTAGACGCCTGAGCCAGCGGACACTGCAATGTGTGAGTGATGAGGAGAGAGAGAGCGCCATCTACCCACCCAGAGAGAGCACTGCCAATTTTTTGCTCTCTTGGGCCCCGACTGTTGGTGGTAAACAGCATGACCGGGATTCAAACTCACGATTCTCTGATCATAGTGTCAGCGTCTTAGCCTGCTGAGCCACTCGGGGCCCACACAATGTAACTTTTTCACAACATTAACATAAACAATTTCACAAAATAACAAGTAATCAACTGGATGCCAAATTATTTATGTTTCAAAAACAGTTTCCTCCTTTTTATTCCTTAGTTTATTTTTGAATTACTGTGATTGACGTTTTTGCTAATTAGTAAAATATAGTAAATGTAAAAAAACAGGCGTCATATATGTAAATTTAAATGCACCCAAAAATGAACAGATAATGGGAATATTTGGGTTTTAACAGCACAAAAACATCAAAAACATTATTTTACTTCTCAATATAAACAAAACAAACATTTTGGACGTCAGCTTTCCATACAAGTCAGTGATAGAAGGCTGTCAATCACTTGACTTCTCAGACCGGTCTCCTGAGTGAGTGTAGTTTTGACTATTTTCTTATATTTCTTTTGAGTTTTTCCAATTTGAACTTTTTTGGATGTTAAACAGAGCACCCACGTTGAGCTTTATACAAAGAAATCAGTATTTTATGTGTTTTCAGGGACTTTAACACTGATACTTACCTTCCTGAGTGCACACTTTGATGGACATCGCTTTCTCTTTGCCGGAGGCATAGCGAGCGCTCACAGTGACCAGGTACTGTGTGTCCGGCTGCAGGTTATTCAGCACCGTTGAGTTCTGCCTGTTAGTGACCGAAACCACGTAGAGCTTTCCTGTAGGGAGGGCAGAGTACTCGACCCGGTAACTCTGTACTGAGTCAGGCTGCAGTGGCCCCCAGCTCACCCTCACACTGTTCACTGTTGACTCCGACACAGTCACCTGAGCTGGACTCTGAATCTCTGGACGATGGGAGGGAGGAAGAAAAGTAAAACAAGATAATATATTTAAGGAAAGTTCAATGTAAGTGATCTTTAATCCTTTGAACTTAAAGATTTTGTTGATAAAATCTGCTGGAATTTGATTTCGATACCATCTTTGTGTTTGTAAGCAGAATGTGAGATTTAGGCTTCATCAGAAGTTACTGTGAATAAAATATTTATTTAAAGAAAGATAAACATTCTCAAAAGTAAGAAAATATAAAATGGTTTTGCAGACAGTCATCCAATTTTAGACACAAGATTTGGCGGAAATCTGTTAGGACATCTTGGATTTAATTTCATCCATCCATTCCATCCATTATTACACCCATTTAATCCTTATTAGGGTCATGGTTAGTCCCCTACCCCCTTGCTGGACACAGGGTAGGGCATTACACTATTCAATTAAGCCCAGGACAGGGCGCCAATCCATCACTGGGTGCACATATATACACAGACAGAGACAGATGCAGACGTACGGACAATTTAGAGTAGCCAATTCACCTGATCTCCATGTTTTTGGACTGTGGGAGGAAACCAGAGACCCCAGAGGGAACCCACGCAGACACGGCGAGAACATGGAAACTCCATGGGACCTGAGCGCGAACGTGCTAACGCTAGCGGTGAGCTTCAAATTAGACTAGATTCTACTTTTGCCAATGTGATCTGCACATAACGGAATTTGACCTTCGCTTTTAAGCCATCCATGCAGTGAAACGCACACTAGACTGAGAATGTGCCCGAAGCAGTGGGTAGCACTACCCATGGTGCCCAGGGATCAAACTGGTGACCTTCCAGTCACAAAACCAGATCCTTAACCATCAGGCCACTTCAGTATGTCAACATCATGGCTTCATGTCACACCTACCTTCCAAGGTGTTGGCATTCAAGATGGCCACCATGTTGGTGAGATAACAGATTTCCCCACAAAGACTGGATCACTGTCTGCCACTGTTTTCATTTTGTATGGGTGTGTCTGACAGAACTAAAGTAAATGTATTTATGTACCTAACTTTGTACTTAATCATGAAATTATGAATTGTATACAGTGGTAACCCTACTTACGAGCATCCCTACTAACGAGTATTCCAGGTAACGAGTTGAGATCTCGGAATATTTTTGTTCCAGGTAACGACTAAAATTCCAGCTAACGAGTAGGGTAAATTTCTTCAACTATGCCAAACCACTAGGGGCGCTGCGGTCGTAGCATCTCCTAGATGCTACCGTAGAAGAAGAGGTCAGTCATTACCTTTGACCGCAGTCCAGTGAAAGTGAAAGTGCTAGTGAAAGCGACGCAAAGACAGCAAAAGGTAGTGAACAAGAAAGTTAGATACATTTTACTTTTACTTTTCATATGATAAGTGTAACCATGCAGCCGCCAGCCTACACGAGCGCCGTCATCGTCACGTTTATGTTTTTAAAAACCCATATAAACACATTATTTAGCATATTAAAGTATAATGTATATTGGCCGGCTGACACGGATTAATCAGTTTTACATGTATTCTCCAGCTAACGAGCAAACCAGCTAACGAGCTCGGCTCCTGCACGGATTAAACTCGTAAGTAGGGTTACCACTGTAGTTGAATAATTTTTAAATACATTTCTAAGGATTGAGCCCATATAAATACTTGTTTTTACATTAGTAAAATTAGTACCCAGTTCCCCCACCAAGCCATCCCCTTTGCTCTCACCTGGCCGTGTGGTGAAAGTGGTGTTTAGCTTGTTGAAAACTTCCACGTTGGACTCTGGGGACAGAGTGACTATGTATGTGGTGTCTGGACGCAGGTTGGTCAGTTTGGCTGAGTTGGAGTCTCCAGGGCGCACAATTCTCTGATAGTGGCCAAGTCCTGTGGAAGGGTTGGTACCTGGGCTTCCCCCTGGCACATTTACATTTCCTGAGGGAACGGGTCCAAACCGAATGTCATAGTAGCCGGTACCTGCAAGCACAGGCCTCCAGTGCAACTCGGCACTAGTAGTCGAGACGTCTCGGACCTGGAGCCTCTCAGCACGAATGATTTCTGGGTGATCAAGTAGGAAGAGGCATAAATTAGCAGAATGGTAATTAGGGAGCATAATTAAGACAGAATTACTGCATAAATAATTTGTTATAATGTTGCAAAATGCAACCCAAGAATGATTTAATGCACCAGTTTAGAGAGAACTGAGGGAAAAATGAGCCACAACTGTTTACAGCAGTGATGATAGGAACCAGACATGCAAAGTCTACAAGTCTAAAATGTATATACAGTTGAGTGCAAAAGTTTGGGCACCTCTAGTCAAATTGCATTTTTTGTTATTTTTTATGTTGCACACTTTAATGCACACTTAATTATTATTTAGTGTTTGGGAAAAATAATCATAAAATGTGGTCTGGACAAAAGTTATGGCTCAGGTTGTTGTGCACAGATAATTTCCGGTATGTTACATTCTGAAAAAAAAACAGAAACTCCACTAAAATGTGCAGAAAATATTTGCACTTGTTCCCTGTAGAGGTGAAGGTATGTAACTTTTTTTCACATAGAAAATCAGCCAAACTTGTGCCTTTGCACGGTAGACACTTGGAGACATGGTACCTATCATCACCACTGGAAAGAGTTTGTAAATGTCTCTATAATCTGTAATTTCAGTAGAATTATGACGGTCTATGAACCAACTCCTATGTCAAAATCTTTTTTTTTTTGCTAACACCATCAGGTTAAAGAGGGGTTAAATATACAGTGGAACCTTGGTTATCATTTGCCCTGTAATGCAGTTATCTGCAACATTTTTCAGTGAAATTTTGTCTCAGTTATCATTCATCCACCCGGTTTTCGTCAGCATGCCTACATTGCTAATTTTGCAAAAACAAAGCATTAGTGCTGGGCGATAAAACGATATTGATTTTTTTTTCACGATAAGTTTTCCCTCGATGACGATGATAAGCCGGGACAATAGAATTCGATAAGTATTAACGTTTGTTTCCATTTTGCGTCTAAGCAGCTTGACTGTGAGTTCTGACGTGTAATACTACTATTTGATAGCTCCTCCTCGCCAGCGTCGCCAAAATGCACTGTTGTGTTTAAGACAAGCTGTGATTGGCCGGGCGTGAGAGCGCGAGGTCGCTGTGTGCTGGTCTGTTTGTATGAGAAGGAGAAGGAGGGGGGCTCGCTGTGTGTGTGTGTGTGTGTGTGTCAGCCAAGTGCTAGCATTAGCATATTAGCTTGGCTCTCTAGCCTGTTATTTTGGAGTGGCTGTGGCCGACAGCAGTTCAACAATAAAGTGACGACTGTAAACGTCCTTCTCGTCCATCCTTTCAACGCGTCCAGCCGGACGCTACAATATTATGTTCTGGCAATAAACATTTTAATATTTTAAATAGTAACATTTCATGTACTTAGTCTGATGTTTTTAGAAATACAATATTATGTTCTGGCAATAAACATTTTAATATTTTAAATAGTAACATTTCATGTATTTAGTCAGATGTTTTTATAAAGATGTTGTTTAAAATGGACCGTGTTAGAAAATTTTATATCGTGATAATTATCGAGACTGATTAATATAGAAAAATAATGATAACATTTTTGGCCATATCGCCCAGCTCTACAAAGCATCCACCCACATGTTCCTCACTCACGCACATTTGTCGTTCATTCTGGCTTTGTATCTCGTTGATAACACTCAAAACAAATTAAAACACGTCACACTAAATTGACAGCATGCAGCGTTACCGCCTGAAAATGGGTGTGAAAACAAATAGCGTCAGAGAACGGGAGTACAAAACAAAGGCTGCCAGCTGGACCACACCAGCACTCTATAAAACAGAGCGTAAACCTGTAAGAGTGAAGTTAAATGTTCATTTATCCATTTCATTCGTTTTTTGTATTTATTTCTCATTGTGTTCTGTATGTAAAACTATAGTTATTCTGTATAAAATGTGTTTTTGTTAATATTTTGAAGAGCCTGGAACAGATTAATTGGATTTACATTATTTCTTGCGGGAAATATTGCATTTGTTATCATTACTTTTCAGTTATTATCTGGCACTTTAGAACGAATTAATGATGAAAACCAAGGTTCCAGTGTAAATGTGAATTATCTTTGATGTTTTTATCCCAAACACCATGTAAAAATGTTATTGTGGAAATGTGAATATAATTCTTACTAAAGAAAACTTTAAATAATGTTTATTAGTACTGATGACCAATATTTGCAACTGATATTAATTTACCATAAATTTGATATTTGAAGTGGATATTCTCACGATCCGAAAAATACTAAATATCGGCTCTGATTATCAGTGATGTCCGATTTGTTCAGTTTGGCTTATCAAAGCCGGATGTGGTAGTAAAACAAAAGCTGTTTGACAGCTGAAAAAGCTGATCTATCTCACTAAAAAGAGCCAGAATGCCCAACATTACATTTAATCAAACTACTTTAGAAGACTTGGTCTGCATCTTAATGAATTAACTATGCAGGAATGTTGAAAAGTCTTTTAAACAAGCCAGTCAGAAGCTCTCCAGTGCCTTCAGTCATTGTGCAATAATGTGTCTCATAATAGAAAGCTCAGTCAGAGGATGCTCCTATGACGATGCTCTCATAACTGTGTCTGGTAAAGTCGTTGGCAAGCTCTAGAAGAGCAACACACCCCAGTCTAGATATTTCTGACTCATAAACTCAGAAACTGTGCTCCTAGTCTATGTATGTCATGTGGGTACATAAGGATCTATAAGTGTGTACCAGTCAGCGTGGAGAAATCCTTTCTATTAATATCCACGTCGAGCGACCTTGGGGGGGGCTCCACTGGGGGAAGCAGAATCATTTCTGTATTATTAGACTCATCTCTCCTTACAGTGTCTCTATCTCTGTCCCCTTCTCCTCAGACACCTTCTAGTCTAGCACTGCTGTCTCAGGCTATTTGTGTCAGAGCAGTCTGGCACAGAAGCCTAGATTTCTCCAACACACAAGGGTGGAGGCCCAGAAATGTCCACACCCATATAATCCTGCTGCTCTTTACTTATTCTCCTTTAAACATGTTTGCTCAAGACTAAATTAATCAGTGTTCAGGTCACTGCTACAGAGCTGCCTCGATCAGTTTGAT
Organism: Crenuchus spilurus; assembly: GCA_036984385.1. Taxonomy (NCBI): domain Eukaryota; kingdom Metazoa; phylum Chordata; class Actinopteri; order Characiformes; family Crenuchidae; genus Crenuchus; species Crenuchus spilurus. Next base: position 41,361 of record BRDA01012019.1, read on the forward strand.
CCAGATCTGAAAATTAAAAGTACTGTTAAAGGATTACAGCAAATTTGTCCGTTTTAATTCAACACCGAGTTAAATTTGAACACTAACTGTGTTGACTTAACACAGCCAAGTGTGCTGTGTATACAACAATGTATGCACTGTACACAGTACATCTGCCAGTGTTAAATCAACACTATTAGAGTTAAATTAACACTGAGAGTGTTACATTTTAACACCCTCAGTGTTAATTTAACTCTAATAGTGTTGATTTAACACTGGCAGATTTACTGTGTATATTATATATAAAATATTAAACAAAAATAATAAATTAAATGACATTAATTAATTTGTGAAAATTGCTGCTTAAAAATTGCAATTAATTAGTGAAAATTAATTAATTAAATTAAATTAAAATTAATTAATTAATTCCATTTAAAGTAATTAATTAATTCGCGAAAAAATGACAATAATGAGTATGGCTTATAGCTCATTTGGTGGCCAGTCAAGCACAGTAATATGATGGTCAGTAAACCACTTGGTAGTAGTTTTGACACTGTAGGCAGATGCTGGAAAAGAAAAGAAAATCAGAAACTACAAAAAGCTTTCAGCAGATGGAAGCATGAAGTGCTCTAAAATCTCCAGCTATACAGATGTCGGCTTATTTTTTGACTTGATCTACTGCAGTGGACCAACACCAGCAGGTGACATGTCATCCCAAACCATCACAGACTGTAGAAACTTCACACTGGACTTTGGACACCTTCTCTCCAGTCTTCCTCCAGACCCTAGAAGCTTGAAATGTGAAATAGACTAAAAACAGGACTTTGGTTCACTGAGCTACAGTCCAGCTCTTTATCTCCTAAGCCCAGATAAGACTTCTGACATTGTCTCTTTTTGATAATAGGATATTGGCATTCTTTATTTGATGTATGGATGGTGTAACAAACTGGATATCAAATCAGTGTTTATACAGTTGCAAAATTTAGCACTAGAGATTATAAAACACATAAGGTTCCTCTGCTTACCAATGATGGCATTTCTTAGGTCCTCAGTGATGATGCTCATATCTTCAATATCCACAAAGTACAGGTGCTCTTCAGCAGGAGGGGTCACTACGTCTCTGAGAATCTGGTAGTTCCCTCGGCCCGTGGACACCACCAGCACAGCTACACCGTCCTCTCTTAGATCAGCCATTGGTCCCTGCACATCTCCAGGCTCCACTCCATCAGTAAGCCACACTAGAACTCTCGGTAGTCCAGGTCTGGCACCCCCGGGTATGCCTGGTCTTAATACACGGTCTCTGGCTAAAAGTAGAGCATCCTCAGTGTTGGTGTCCCCTCCAAGCTGTTTAGTCCTCTGTAGGGCAGCCTGTAAGCCCTGTTGGGTGCTATAGGCACCAAAGCTGAACTCCAAATGAGGATTAGTCCCAACCTGCAGCAGGCCCATCCTCACCTGGTCAGGCCCCAGAGAAAAGGGCAACGCAAGATCCGACAGGAAGCTCAGCATGTGGGAGAACTCAAAAGACGACACGCTGCCAGAAGAATCCAACAGGAACAAGACATCACCCTCACAGCAGTTCAAAACTGTGGGCGTAGAGAGAAAAATGGGAGTCAGAGTAAAGTACTGCTGGAAAATACATTCTAGCAAAAGCAAATATTACAGAAAGAAGCAAAAGCTAAGCAAGACAAGACAAATAAGGGGAATCAGATACAGTTACACATATGTTAAAAAATCCCCAGTGGTGTTCTCTCACTGCCAACTTCATGAGATATGTATGCCTGGTATCTACACTCATTGTCCATTGTATCAGCTCCACTGACCATAGAGGTGCACTTTGTAGTTCTACAATTACAGACTGTTGTCCATCTGTTTCTCTGTTTACTTTATTAGCCTCCTTTTACCTGTTCTTCAATGATCAGGACCCCCACAGGGCAGCTATTATTTGAGTGGCGGATCATTCTGAGCACTGCTGTGATGTGTTGATCCTAGTGGACCAGAGCTTCTGATGTTTATAAACACCTCAGTGTCACTGCTGGACTGAAAATAGTCCACCAATCAAAACTATCCAGGCAACAGCGTCATGTGACCACCATTGAAGCACTAGAGGACCAACACAAACTGTGCTGACCTGCTGCCTCTGACTTTACAGCTACAAGGTTAGGTGTGTCTAACAGAGTGGACAGTGAGCTAACATAGTGTTTAAAACAGCTCTGCTGTGTCTGATCCACTTATGATAGCACAACACGCACTAACACACCACCACCACGTCAGTGTCACTGCAGTGCTGAGAATCCTGATTATTGTAAAACAGCATGAAAGGAGGCGAACACGGTATACACAGTCTGTAAGTTTTTTTTGCCAATTTTCTCGCTTTCAAATGTAGTAGTAGCCAATTAACCCATCCTATCCACTAGGGGGCGCTCCCCATCACTTTGCATTGTCCCTGACTGAAGACAAGCACAAGCCTCCTCTGTTGTGTGATGCGGCCACCTCCTCTTTTCAAACTACCGCTGATACACCGTGACTGGGGAGCCTAACGCGCTAGGAGGAAAGCGCAGGGTTCCCAGCTCCGACTGGACCAATCAGACGACACCTGAGTCAGTAGACATTGCAATGTGAGAGTGATAGAGAGAGAGCGCCCAGAGAGAGCACTGCCAATTTTTGCTCTCTGGGGCCCCGGCTGTTGATGGCAAACAGCATGACCGGGAATCGAACTCGCGATCCTCTGGTCATAGTGTCAGCGTCTTAGCCTGCTGAGCCACTCGGGGCCCCCTACAGTCTGTACTCTACCATACACACTCCACTCCACCACCCATGTTTACTATTTAACCATCACCATACATTTGCTTATTTGCACTTTATCTGCAAGTTTTGCACATGAATCTCGTCCTCCTTATAATATTTCTGCCATATTATTGTTTATTATTATTCTTTTAGCCCCCCCCTTTCTTTTCCTAATGTGAACACGCAGTCATCAAAGCATTTCACTGCCAGTTGTTCCATGTATGATTGTGTATGTGACAAACTTTGATTTGATTTATAATGTACATAACTGCTATAATTGGAAAAATCAGATGTTTCATCATCATCATCATCATCATCAAGAACAATAAGTAACATCCTACACTCTTTAATCCCTCACGCTTCATCTCTCCCTCCCTCAATATTTTCCAGGGATGTCCTCTCTGCTCACTTAAACACACACACACACGCATGCAACTGTACACCACTGCACAGAATCTTAACTCCCTCACTTCCCTCCTCTACGTCTTTGGAACAATCCAGTCACACAGTCATTAAACCTTTACAATGAAGGCAGTTTCATGGGGAGAACCCAAACTCTGAAAGCTGAGAAAAGAGGAGAAAAGACGGAGACATAGGTCATCCGAACTGGAACGGCAGCCCCTAAGAGGGTGATGAGGAAGGTGTCAGATTTATAGAGGAAGAAGAGAAAAGAGGGCCAGATTCTTTCAAAAATATTTAGAAAGAAGGAGTAAAGCAGCAGATTTCCAATTTCCTGGCAGACAAATCTCCCTAAATTAGGATAGAAAAATAAACATAAACAGATGGCGTGAAGGAGCTGCAGGACTACTGGATACCACGGGGGAGGAATAACAAAGGGGGGGCAGAGAAAGGGAGCAAACGAGAGTAAAGGGGGAGGTGAGAACTGGCAGAGCCATAAGAGTGAAGGGAAGGAATGCACAATATATTCCAGAGCTCCTACTAGCAAGGAAGAATGAAATCAGCGTGTGTGTGACAGAGAGAAAACATGTGCCAACTAAGACAACCCAATAATGCCCAGTCAGGACAGTTGTGGGCATTTAAAGCCTCTTAGCACATACCAAATTAAATGCTTCCTAAGAACTTTTCACCCCCCTACTGTCTATTCAGAACAAAGCACTATTTTATCGCAATCAATCCAAAGTGGGAGGAACTGAAATAACACAGCAGTGTGTGTGTACTGATAGAACAACATTGTAGGGAGACAAAGTTACAGTAAGAGTCCTTGGGCACAGCTCCTAATGCTACATTCACCACTGTAAGTGGATAAGAGTGAACCCTGGACAAGGAAATCTGCTAAATACAGGGGATGCAAAAGTCCTCCAAATCTCTCAGACTGCACAGCCCTCTTAGGGACACATCACACATTTTCTCTGATTCAGGTCTGGGCTCTGGATACATACACATTACACTTATATAGCGCCTTTCTAGACACCCAAGGATGCTTCACAATCGACACACTTCATATACACACACTCCGGCGAGAAGCAGCAGCCAGTCGTGCACAGCGTACTCTCAACTGGAAGTGAGCATCCACCAGGAGGACTGCATCGAGCACTAGGGGGATCACCCAGGACAGAGTGCCAACCATATCTGGGCATACATACATATACACATACACAGACATACACATTCATTCACACACCAGGGTAATTTTAGAGTAGCCAATTCACCTGCCATGTTTTTGGACTGTGGGAGGAAACCGGAGTCCCCGGAGGAAACCCACGCAGACACGGGGAGAATATGGAAACTCCGCTCAGATGGGGACTCGAACCCAAGACCTCAGTGCTGAGTGGCGAACATGCTAACCAATAAGCCACCGTGCCACCCAAATTGACTGATGGGTCATTCCAAAACTTTGAGTACTCTGAAAGGTGAAATTCCTCTTCATCTTCAGCTTTTTAGCCTGAATTTGGAATTCCCAATTCCCTCCACCTGGAATAAAGTCCCAGTTTCTGTTCTAGAAGAACAGCCCCCAGGCATAATGCTACCTCCACCATGCTTCACTGTAGGTACGGTGTACTTATGATGATGTGCAACGTTGTTTTTGCACCAAATGTACCTTTTGGAATTATGTACCTCAATACTTCAATTCTTTTGACAAACGTGATGCAGGTTTTTGCTAAATGTAGCTGTTCTAAGAAAATGCTTCTGTCGTGCCACATGTAGTACACAACCAGCACTTGCCAGAAATTCCTGCAGCTCCTTTAATGTTGCTGTAGGCCTCTTGGCAGCCGTCCAGACCAGTCTTCTTCTTATCTTTGCATTAATTTTGGAAGGACATCCAATTCTTGGTAACATTAGTGTTGTATCATATTTAACCAATTGCTGATGACCATCTTATTCCATGGTATATCTAATGTCTTGGAAATTGTTTGTATCCTTCTCCTGACTGTTACCTTTCGACAATGAGACCCCCCCCCCCCCGATGCTTTGTAGGCTCTTTGTGGAGCTAATATCAGGAAGAAAATATCAGGAAGGTCTTTCAGATTCACTTTAATTGATGGCAATTGATTGATGGCATTTTAATTGCTACCAATCAATTAAAATTCCACCTTTGATACTTTTTATCTCCACTGTATGCAGCAGAAGAGAAGAAGATATTTTCACTATAGGCCCAGCCACAGATGGAGTTGAACCATCTGATAGCTATTGCATGCTAATCTGGCCACAACTAATGGAAATTCTGTCCATTCCATTGTGACTGGATATCTCCAAGGCCATGTGTATGCACTTTTGTTCACTGTGAATGGAAAACACACATTTATATGCAGTTGTACACCAAATTTTGGGAGAAGCATGCCTGGACACCGTCCTCCTTAACATCTAATATCCTAGAAATGTCCATCACTACTTTCTAGTTTCTAGTTTCATACATTCACATTTTTCAAATTTTTTTACTGTCCTGTTCTTCAAGAGGGGGAGGGGTCTAGTTCTTAGTGTTGCTGTCTCTCTCACAGCCATAACATTAAAACCACTTCCTTGTATCTCCACTCATTTGTCCATTTGAGCTCCACTGACCATACACAGTAAATATGCCAGTGTTAAATCAACACTATTAGAGTTAAATTAACACTGAGAGTGTTACATTTTGACACCCTCGGTGTTAATTTAACTCTAATAGTGTTGATTTAACACTGGCAGATTTACTGTGTACAGTTCATCTGTTTCTCTGTATACTTTCACCCTGTTCTTCAGTGGTCAGGAGCCCAACAGGACTATCACAGATTTGGGTACTGCATCATTCTCAACACTGCTAGTGTGTGTTGCCTTGGCATGAATGTATCAGACACAGCAGAGCTGCTTGAGAGTTTTAACGCTATGTCCACTCTGTTGGACACTCGGTCCACTTTATAGATGTAAAGTCAGAGACAGAAGCTCATCTACTGTCCCTCTAGTCCTTCATCCTCTAGTGTTCACAGGACACTGTTGACTGATTGGTCAACAACTCTCAGCCCAGCAGTGATGCTGAGGTGTTTAAAATGTCCAGCAGCTCTGCTGTTTCTAATCCACTTGTACTTCTGCAGCACACACTAACACACCACCACCGCATCACTGTCAATGCTTAGCGTGATCCAAGTAATGCCTGCTCTGGTTCTGTGGTGGTCCTGGCCAAAGGATAACAGTGTACACATTGAAACAGATGGACTACAGTCTGTAGTGCACCTACATGGTCAATGGAACTAAAAACGGACAATGAGTGTAGATACAAGGAGGTGGTTTTAATGTTAATGGCACACTCATGGAAGCATGTAGCATTAGCTGAGAGACTGCTTTGAGAATCAGCTGCTCCTTCACATCACTCAAAATAGTGTATGATTGGTTATTTCACATGCGAGGCTCGTTTACAGTGAAAGTATCCAGTTCTTGGCCATTTTAATTGACCGAGTGCACCAGACTGACTCTATTTTACATGTTTCACACACAAAGTGCAAACACAGTGTGAACTTCACTAGCGCACACACTCAGGAAAGTATTGTGACAATATCATATCACACAGCCTCTAATGAGTCCGTGCGGTGACACTTAAAGAATTCTGCTCAGCACGTGGCCGTGTCAAGATGAGATGGGGTCTGTGAAACATGTCCTCCCACCCCAAACCACAGAGACCACGTCTTGGCGTGACTTACTGCCCGGTGCTGTTTCCCTGCCTCTGAGTCTGAATTAGTGTGCACTGCTCACTGCATCTGCTATTAAATAAATGGGCTGCTGGCCCAGGTGGCATAAATAAATTCCTGTGGGACTTTCTGACAGAGCTAAACTGGGGTCTGATGGTAAGAAGCATGCTGTGCACTGGTTTGAAGGAGGAATGCTGTGGGGAAAAAACGAGATGTGCTCATTTATAGACAAACATAGTTTAGTGCATGTTTGCAGTCCCACTCCCACTCTCTCTCCTCACCCTCACCCTGACGTTTGTACGTGATTTGATACAAACAGA
>BRDA01012022.1:0-22759 GCA_036984385.1 Crenuchus spilurus
CACCTTTAAGTTATACCTGACTACTTGTATTCAAGCCAATTAATGTCTTTGTGAAGAGAAATATTCCACATAAGAAATAACAAGACTTCCATCTGCAGAATAAGACATTATAGACATTATTTTTGACCAAGGTTGTATACAAGACTTTATAAGACTTTGCAAGCATTCACAGGAACCCTGTAGTAGGTACTGATCTGTACATAATACAGCATCAATACTCTTTTCGTGATATTTGAGTGTTTTTTCCAATTTTGACATTTTCTATTCAGGTTTTCTTTCTAAAAAGAATTTTTACTAAATTTTCTCCCCAATGTGGTAACCAATCGACCCGCCCATTTGTTGACTCTCTCTATCACTTGTAATGTCTCTGACTCTAGGAGGGTGCAGACTAGCACAGGACTCCTCCCATGCATGTGAAGTCAAGCTCCGCCTCTTTTCAAACTGCTGCCGATGCATCACTGGCAGGCAGCCAATGCACTCAGAGAAAAACGCAGGATCCCCAGTTTTGATGGATTGGCTGGCAGATGCCTGAGCCAGCTAACAATACTTAATAGTGCTGGGGCGAGAGTGCCATCTTACCCACTCAGAGAGAGCACTGCCAATTTTGCTCTTTCAGGGCCCATCTGCTGATGACAAGCTTCATGACCGGGATTCAAACTCGCGATTCTCAGATCATAATGACGGCGTCTTAGTCTGCTGAGCCACTCGGGGCCTCATCCAGGTTTTCTTCTATGTAGATGAGTGGTGAGTGGTCTCTATGTGGTAAGTGATCTTCAGGGCAAAGAAAAGGGCCAAAATTGCAAACTTTTAAGCTTTTAACGTTCCTAACAACAAATCCGATATAAAACTCAAACAGTTTACAAAAACATCTTCCGGTTTCTTTGTTCTTAAAAGATTAGTTGTTATTTGGTGATCTGCCAGACCTGATGCCACCCAGTACATCTCACCCTATCAAATTGTGTGTAAGGACGCCTCTGGTTCAGACGGTCTACAATGAAATTAAGTCAAAATCAGTTTAGGAAACGAGTACATTTACGTTTTGTTTTCGGCATTTTCCAAACTGTCCCAACTTTTTAATTTGAGGTTGTACCAAACGTAGTTGACTCATCTCAGTTAGCTTCTGTTACTGCACCATCATGCAGTCATATCAGAATGTTATGAACACTCCTGGTTTGAAACAAATTCAGCTTTACTGCATTTATGAATAATCAAGCACACCAGTCAGTTGTACCAGAGTGTAAAACCATCATCACAGAGCCCCGAGTGGCTCAGCAGGCTGAGACACTGACACTATGACCAGAGGATTGCGAGTTTGAATCCCGGTCATGCTGTTTGCCATCAACAGCTATACTCTCTCTGGCTCAGGCGTCTACTGATTGGTCCATTCAGAGCTGGGACTCCTGCGCTTTCCTCCAAACGCGTTGGCTCCCCAGTGACGGTGTATCAGTGGTAGTTCGAAAAGAGGTGGTGGCTGCATCACACACACCGGAGGAGGCTTGTGCATGTCTTCACCCTCCTAGAGTCAGGAACAGTGCAAAGTGATGGGAAGAGCCCCCTAGTGGATGGGATGGGTTAATTGGCTACTATTACTACATTGTGAAAGGGATAAAAATTGGCAAAAATGTAAAAAAAAAAAATATAATAATAATCCTGGACACAGGACGTGATGTGACTGATGTCCAAAAGGGCGTGATAATAACCGAGTGAAACATGGTGGTGGCAGCATCTCATAAACCACAAACTTATTGTGAAAAAAGATGTTCTAGAGCTGCTGTAGTGAAGGTGCACTAAGAATGGACTTCTTGAGTGTCTCCCAACAGCATAACAGTGGTGCCCCACAGGCCATCGATGCATAGTACACTGTATAGTATATCAAACTCATTTAAAGTGATTTGTTATTCAATGATATGGCTCTTTAATGCTTTTTGAAGCATTTTCTGCACTTTAACTTACCGAATGAAGTCCATAATGACCTTGGCGATGAACTGCTACACTCTGACCTATCAGAGAGTCTGACACATACGGTTTACTGTTCATTCTATATGTCTATAATACTACATTCTGTATACACATACTGTGGTTGTTATGGCTTTTACAGTAATAGCTATTTTTAGCTACAGTATGTGGGAATGTAAGGCCAAGCTAGACTCTACAGCATATACATACATAACATGTAGGTTGCATTACGCCTCTGTCTGTAACCGGAGTCCCAGAAATCTGAACATGATGTGTTTTGTTCTGTAACACTATAGCCAAGGGCCTGGGAGACACAAGGCTTCTGCCAGCTTTTACCAGTGCCCTGTGCAGGGGTGAGATTAAGGCTTTCCTATTGAATTCTGGTGCCCACAGAAGAGGCTGCAATCAGTTCACATTTCTCATGCTCTCCGCCGCTCCGCGCACGCTCGTGCACTGCTTTTGAAAAGTGCACGGCCTCCGAGATGAAGAGCATGCGTGTGCTGGAGCTGAAAAGCAGGGGCCGATGACTTAGGGAGATCCATTTTCGTCCTATAAATTGGAATGTGGTTTCGCATGCTGCCGAAGTTGTTAACAATGTCGCCGTTCCACTCCTGCCACAAAGTGCTGTACGTTATTTCTATGGTAATGCAGTTATTACTCTCATAAGTCATCGCTACTTTTGCCGTCATGCAGAAGCAGGAGTGGAAAGGAAACGCAAGGCGAGCAGTCACAACTTGAAGCCAGTGTTTTCACCTATTCTAATGTCCACTGTGGTGTTGACCCTGTAAGCTTAGTATGTAGCCATTATACACTCTAGTGGAACTGGCTGAAGCTGAATTTGGGATTTCTTGTTTAACCCTTTAAGAACTGAGCTGTGTTTCTTGTTTCTTTGGATTCTATTGATGTAGAACTACTATATAGTGAATATAAAAGGTCTACACAACCTATTAAAATGCCAGGTTTTTGTAAGTTTTTTTTGCCAATTTTTGTCCCCTTTCCAATGTAGAAGTAGCCAATTAGCCCATCCCATCCATTAGGACTCTCCCCATCACTTTTGCACTGTCTCTGACTCTAGGAGGGTGAAGTCAAGCACAAGCCTCCTCCGTTGCCTGTGATGCAGCCACCACCTCTTTTTGAACTACCACTGATACACCGTCACTGGGGAGCCAACGTGCTAGGAGGAAAGCGCAGGATTCCCAGCTCTGAATGGACCAATCAGTAGATGCCTGAGCCAGCGGACATTGCAATGTGAGAGTGATAGGGAGAGAGAGAGAGCGCCATCTACCCGCCCAGAGAGAGCACTGCCAATTTTTGCTCTCTTGGGCCACGGCTGTTGATGGCAAACAGCATGACCGGGATTCAAACTCGTGATCCTCTGGTCATAGTGTCAGCGTCTTAGACTGCTGAGCCACTCAGGGCCCAGGTTTTTGTAAGTTTGACCAAGTTTAATAATTTTTTGAAACTTTATTCATCTTTAATGTGACCCATAAAATCTGTACAATTCAATTTAAAAACTAAAAAATTTAGAGGGGAAAATGTAAATAAAAAACTAAGATAATGTGGTTAAATATATATGCACACTCTCTTATAATAGAGGGGTGGCAAGATTGAAACATTTTCTTACAAAAATAAACATCCAACCTCTGCTATGTGTAGCAAAATAATTTGGGAAAACATAGTTTGGTCTGATGAGACCAAGGTTGAACTTTTTGGCCATAATTCCAAAATGAATGTTTGGTGCAAAGCCAAGACTGTACATCACCAAACAAACAGTGAAGCATGGTGGAGACAGCATTATGCTTTTGTTGTTGTTATTCTGCAGCTGGAACTGGGGTCTTAGTCAAGGTGGAGGGAATTATGAACAGTTCAGGGCCGGTGCTCTGCCCACACGGATCATCCACTGCCCATGAGGCCCCAAGTGTCCATGGGACACCACTTAAGTCTCCACAACCCCAATCAAGTCAAAGTCCACACAAAGGTCACAAAAGCTTTCTGGTGCACAATCTTCACCACCCAAACATACACACCCTTGATGCCCAATCCCTTACCACATTCCCAAACATGAATTTGAAGTCTGTCCTCCCATGGGGGGAAGGCCCAGACAGCATTTGTGCTTAGGGCAAGCATACACACATTAGGGGGCAGCGAGGACACACATATCCAGAGCAGGTCAGTCTCATGCCTCTGTGCCCGGGGAACAGTTGACGGTTAGGTGCCTTGATCAAAGGCACTTCTGCAGTCAATTTTTTCTTGCTGGCTAAGGGATCAAATAGGCAATATGTTTGGGTCCAAGCCACCTTGATTTACTTGTAGACCACAGCTGCCAAATCTACCAATTAGAATTCCAAGAATGCAATTTTGAACCGTATTCCGGCTCACATTTACAGTCTGTTTAGTCTTAGTTAGGTGTCCTTTTGCTTGACCATTTCCACCTTGTTAGAGGTGAAAAATGCACTGTTGGAACACTGTTATGCGACAGGTACTCTTGAGCAGCTTGAAAATCTATATGCAAATCGAGTGGTGGCTGGAGCAATCCTGCAAGACCCTCTGCTTTCTAGCGGCAAGGCGTCAAGCGTGCACTTACAGTAAATCAAAACAGAGTGGCCCCTTGACACCAGCACTGCTCCACTGAGACACATTCGGTGTGGCTGCAAGCCTGCAGGACAGAATAGGTTGTATATGGGCAGAGCTCCATTTGATCAGCATGTTAACCTCCTGTTGGTCCCGGTGCCAGACTTTGCCATTTGGGCACTGAATCGGCTCATTCCGCTTGCATGCATTTGTTTGTTTAACGCCAGGCCTGGCTTTCGCCGCAGCATAATTAAATCAGGCCTTAATCCACTATTTATGCATTCAGCCTTTGCATTATTCACACAACACTTTTATGCGTTATTGCATTTTTGTAGAGACAGTAAGAACTTGCGATCTTGCTATTACTGAACAGCAAAGCCCCCCATCCTTCCCCCCACCCATTGCATCTATTATTAATTCATTCCCCCACCTCACACACTGAAAGGCAAGCTGTACACAATGCATTTCTGTAGAATGCTGCATTTGCATTTTGCTCAAAACGAGCAAATACATTTTTAATGTTTCAACACAGCGTAGTTTTGGCTAAAGCTGCTGTGTAGATTATTGGATGGTGATGCGTTCTTCTGCTGTAGTAATGAGCTGACCACCCACTGCTAGGAATGCTCTCGGAATCTTTTCTATGATCAAGAAAAGTACTGCATCCACACAACTTGTAGGCTTCCTGGCTACTTTATTGGAAACACCTACTTTGTGAATCCGCTGGGAAATCAGTTTGAAGCTATAATTCATCTTCTTCCACACTCTTAAAAACAAGACTCCCCAAATGGTTTTATGAGTGATGCCATAGAAGTACAATTTTTTATTTTTGTTGGATTCTTTGTGTGTGTTGTGTATGATCAGACTGAGCAGAGCTGACTTTTATTCTTATTTTTTATTTTCTTTTATTCTGACTTTTAAGTTCTTATTCAAATAATTTTTTGTATCTTGATTTTAAAGACCAGGGTGTCCAGTTCTGGTCCTGAAGATCTGATGGGTGCCAGGACTGGACATCCCTGTTGAAAGGTTTATATCATTTTTTTCTCAGAAGAAAGGACAATTGGTAGAACCATGTACTAGTGCATTGGTCAATGTGTCCCTTTCCCTTTACTTTGAGATGCTACATAGATCATCATAATCATCATCACATCTTCAAACCACTTTTCCTGGTCCCCCTCGAAAATTACACCTGTGGCACCCATCAAGCATTACACCTGACCCCCACCTGACCCAACAGGACCCATGTTTGCGTTTTGAACTAAGCCTGACTGGGTTACATGGGCTTCCAAAGCACCAGGTGAACTCAGTCCAGGTAACCCTAGTTCAGGCATGGTACACTGGTTTTTATTCATCCCTTTCATTGAGGCGTATTGGATTGATGTTTGTCTTACCCCTCCCCCAAGGTCTGTTCACCTTAGGTGACCCTATTGGGTGAACAGTGACTGAGCCCTGCTCAACTACTCAAGCCCCTTCACCACACCAAGGTCTCGATCCTTGAAGAACTGTACATAGACCATGTAAAGAGCTATTTAAGCATGCAGATAATTTTTGCCCATCAGTTAGAACCCTTGAAGAACCATTCAAGAATGCATTTAATCTGTTAGCAAGTAGCTGGAATGCAGACTAGTCAGAAAATGATCACATTCCTGCCATTGTTCACCATTTAAACAACTCACATCACAGCCAGAGCTGAAGTGGTCAGTTATGACACTTTATTATTGGCACCAGGAGAGAGAGCTAAGCAGGGACAGGACGAGTGCTAGACTGCATACTGATCCATGACCTGCGCTCATCGACAGCTAACTTTGATGGCATTGAATAGACGAAGCGAATTATCATGAAAGCAGTTTCTGAAAGTTTGTCACACTGATGCCAGTAACGTTGGAAAGGAAGTCGATGGCAATTATCCATTACAGCCCACAATGTGCACAGGAGAAAGGGTTCCACACAATGTTAAGTATAAATAATGAATCAAAGCTAGTCATTCTGCAGTTTTGTCCAAATAGGGTTTTGTGACAAATAAAACGGCACAAGATCAAAACGGCATGCTTGAATGATTAAACAGAACGTTCAAAACTGGACTCATGATTTGGCTATTCTGTACACGTTAAGCGGAAAGTATGAACCCATAGCTGATAATAACACAAAGAAATGCATATGCATTTGTTGACCATATAATGGGTTCTTTAACACCTCCAGCATTCTAAATCGAGAAAGGGCCTGAGGTCATTTTAAATGGCGTGTTATATAATCAAACGTCCCCTCCGGCTAACGGGGTAAACTCGCACATCTCAAAGGTGTTGATGGATATCAAAACAGTCGGGATATTTTTAAGCACAATTATTTTTCCCTTCTCCGTCTGACCAGAGGAGTTATGTAACCGCTCTGTCCTCCATATGTGTGTGTAGACAGAATGTGTCATTTCTCATAGTCAAATAGATCTTCTGATCCTGCACCGCCTGTCACTAAACCGCATGTCCTTCATAAATAATGTTACATGCATCTAAAGAAACAGTGCAAAGCAACAGAAACAATAGAAATAACAGTGCTTGGGTTCAAACCCAGCCTAGAAAACCAACAGTAGTCATATCTAAGCTAGAGTTTATATACTGAAGTCATAACAAAGGTGTTATGATCATAATATAGTTCTGACCTTGCATTATGACTGTGTGAAGATACTTTTTTAACTTTATTTACCTGTAACATAGCAACAGCTGGCAACATATAATGTAATATTATCTTTGCAGAATGGAAATAACATTTGTTCCTTTATTTTTGCGCCAAAATCTAATAATAAATGTCAATAATGAAACTGTACAGATGCTATGTGACAAGGTTTACAGCAATTTGACTGATGTCCAAAAGGGCATAATAATAGGGTACCAGGTGAAGCATGGTGGAGGCAGCATCTCAGAAACCACTAACTTTATACATACATACAGACATATACATTACACTTATATAGCGCCTTTCTAGACACCCAAGGATGCTTTACAATTGACACACTTCACATACACACACTCCAGCGAGAAGCGGCAGCCAGTCGCACACAAAGTACTCTCAACCAGAAGCAACCGTCCACCTGGAGCACTAGGGGGATCATCACCCACGACAGAATGCCAACCATATCTGGGCATACATACATTCATACACATACATACACACACCAGGGTAATTTTAGCAGCCAATTCACCTGATCTCCATGTTTTTGGACTGTGGGAGGAAACAAAGGGAGTCCCCGGAGGAAACCCAAGCAGATACGGGGAGAACATGGAAACTCCGTTCAGATGGGGACTCGAACCCAAGACCTCAGTGCTGAGAGGTGAACATGCCAACCACTAAGCCACCGTGCCACCCCATGGCTTATGGATGCTCTAGACCCACAGTAGTGAAGGTGTATTGAGAATGGACTTCTCATACATCAAATCTCCTAATAACATAACAGTGGCCTCACTATTGATGCTAAAACGGACAGTGAAGCTGATGAGTGGTACCGAGCAATTGAGGCATCAGAGTGGACCAGGACTTGTTTCTTTTTGTAAAAACCTCATAGTTGTTTTAATTGTACACTTTAAACATAGGAGGTGGCACTTTTTGGTCAAATCTGAATTCAAAAGCATCCTAATTTTGTTAACTTTTTAAAAACCACACTCATCTGTAGTGGTTTAATGGTTGCAATGGTTTTTCAGCATCTGATCCAGTTTATTCCTTGTGGTGTGGCTACAAATCATTTCTGGTTTGCATTCAGACAAGAAAATGTTGCA
Organism: Crenuchus spilurus; assembly: GCA_036984385.1. Lineage (NCBI taxonomy): Eukaryota > Metazoa > Chordata > Actinopteri > Characiformes > Crenuchidae > Crenuchus > Crenuchus spilurus. The sequence goes on from BRDA01012022.1 coordinate 8,289, forward strand.
TTTGTAATGACCATTTAAGCCTAACATGCCTCTACCGATTGGTAGAGATGGCACAATCACATTGTCTTAGGTGCTTCAATATGATACAGTGACTTAAATGTGCTCTACCAAACGGTTGAGCAGAATGTTTAAACATGGGGAATCAAGGATATTTCACTGTCTTGATCATAAATACTGTACACTGAAGCTTGTTCAGTGATCAGGTGTTAAAGATGTGTGAAATAAATGTTCAGCAGTGAGTATTTTGTTTCCTGCAGGAGCTCGACATGAAGTGGAAGCCCACGGTGGGGGAGCAGACAGAGAGGTTAATTAAGCAAAGTGTGTTCTGGCGTTATGGTTCAAGGGAAAACAAAATGACATCTACCGTCATTCGTCAGTGTCTCAGGCTGTGCGAGTCCGTCAGGCAATCATTGCGTATTGAATCTGCAGCCTAAAGGTCAGGCAGAGAGAGAGTGCGCTCCGCACCCATTTGTCTCCCGTTAGATGAAATGCATAGCATGCGTGACAGCCTTTTATTTATGGTCGTGTCTTGTGGGAGAGGAGCACAGGCCGGCCCAGATATCATTTGCTTATTCGCTTCACATTTTCCCTTTTCTCCCACTGTTGGCGGGCATGAAAAAGCCTTCCCCACCCCCGTCAGTGACTCTGGGACTCTTACTCCACAGCATATTGCGGTGTGTCATAGAGGTGAGCGCACACAAACACACGGCCGTATCACTGCCCCCGATACCCAGAGATCCCTGCCCTTATTCATGGATGAAATTGCCTTTTCATTCATAATTCACATGTGCGGTCTCTGTACCCCCACAGCAGGAGGAGCACAGACGTGGACCTCTTTTGTTGTGAAAGAATAGCTGTTATGATCCAGCCGGTTTGACAAACACAAGAGTTTGGAATGGTCCATTAATTCCAGCTGTGCTCTTCTCACCACGCAACTTATTAGCTTGGAGAACTCTGGCCCAATGTTCTCCAACAAACACAGAGAAATCCAAACACGAGAAGATGACGAGCCATTTATAGCTACCTAATAAACCTCTCAATTGATTTTTTTTTTTGTAAATGAAATCAAAGACTTGTTAAACTCCTGCATCATGTCATATTTTCATACATATATCAGTTTCTATATAAAGATGCCAACATAAGAATAATGTTTGCTTGAAAACTCTGCAGTTACAGTGAGTTGTAGTACAATCTACACTATCGCTCAAAAGTTTGGGATCACACATTAAACTGAACATCTGTGACGACCTGGACTTTCATTTCTGTGTGTTTTTGTTTTGATTTGATGATAAAATCCACAAATTCTGCAGCATCAGATACTCAAATGTTTATGTTAGAAGAGTGAGGTAGGACAGAGTCATGTCCAGTGATGTCTCACACACAATGTGTTAAACTTCTGGTGGAGATTAAACAGCTGTAGTAAAGCTTCTAAACTCTTCTAAACTCACCATCAACAACTTGTGAACTAAACACAGTAGTCAGGTTTCCGTTGACCATGAAATATCACAAATTAGAATTGCGAATAAAAATTAGCTTAATGGAAACACGACAATTTCGAAAAAATTCACATTTTTCAATAAAAGTCTTTTGCGCTGAGATGAGGTGGTTTTTCAGTCGTATCGAAATTGGTTTATATCACAAAAGTGTAATGGAAACACTCAAACTGACTTTTTTCGCATCAAGGGAGTCACGTGACCAACAACCGGACGTTTCTATTGGTGAAAAAGACGACGAAGAAGACAACAACAGAAAGTGCGAGGATGAAGATGACGCGACATATCTGGAATAACGAGGAGAATCCTTGGACAATGTGCAGCTGCTCCACTAGAGATCTCACAGCATCACAAAGCTCATTAAAAGTTGAGTGTGTCATTCTAAAATGTTGAATCCACAGCTCTTCTGTAAAATCATCGACTACAGTTTCCCAAAAACGCCGCATACGTTACCGCTCCCAAGTATAAGGGGCTTGTCACTCCAAAGCCTCGATAAGTCGCCGTCTCCTCTGACGGCTGATGATGAGCGCTAGTGTCGTGGTAGCAGTATGTATAAAGCTGAAGTGTGTGTTTACATCCACTGCCGCCATGTTTGTAGTGACTTATCGCGAGAACAAACATATTCACACGTGATTTTATAAAAGTATTTCACATTTAATGGAAACACCGCAATTGCGAAACTTGTTTTGTCAAATTGTTTTTTCAACAAAACAGAATATCGATAAAGTTTTGCGCAAAACTGCAATGGAAACGCGACTAGTGACACTGTCCTACCTCACCTTCCTACCATAGAAGACTGAGTATCTGGAGCAGCAGCATTTGTGGACTTTATTATAGTCTAGAAAATAAATAAATAAATTAATTAATAATAATAATAATAATAATAATGATAATAATAATAGGGCTCTTCTGAAATAAAAGTATAGATTGTCATGGAAAATCCTGGGTGATCCCAAACTTTTGAGCTGTAGTGTACATGTTTTTAATAAAGTAGTCAGTGAGTGAATGTACACAGATCAGCCATAACATTAAAACATCAGTTATTGTCTATTTTTAGCTCCACTGAGCATACAGGTGCACATTGTAGTTTGACAATTACAGACGGTAGTGCATCTGTTTCTCTGTCTCCTTTCACCTTTTCTTTAATGGCCAGGACCCACACAGAGCAGGATATTACATTCTCAGCACTGCAGTGACACTGACGTGGTGGTGGTGTGTTAATGCGACTTGTTCTTGTACAAATGGATCAGACACAGTAGAGCTGCTGGTCTTTAAACATCTTAGTGTCACTACTGCAGTCAACTACGTGAGTTATATGAGCTCTAGTGCCTTTACACTACAAGGTAAATGTGTTAAATAGAGTGTACAGTGAGTGTACAGTGTTCAAGAACACACCACCACCACATCAGTGTCACTGTAGTGATGAGAAAGATTCACCACCCAAAAAATAGCTGTTCTGTGGGGGTCCTGATCATTAAAGAGCAGGTGAAAGGAGGTTAACCAAGAACAAAAAACAGATGAACTACAGTCTGTAATTGTAGAGCTACAAAGTGCATCTATAAGGTTAGTGGAGCTAAAATGGTCAATGAGTATATATACAAGGAGGTGGTTGTAATGTTATGGCTCATTTAAAATTGCTTATCTGTGGAAATTGGACGAGGAGAAGCTTGTTTCCGAGCCAATCAAATAATCTCAGAGACATGATGAACCGTCTTGTTCATTGACATCAACCAATCAGGCATGTGCCTGATTACACCCCACAGTGCACATCCAGACATCGTTTCACATCTCATGAAGGCCTGGTTCATCAAGACCAGCCTGAGGTTAATGATCATTGCATTGGCAGATATCTGGCATCCTTAAAAATGCACCTGGACATCGTCGGAGTTGGACCCAGCGAGCGTTTGAGTGATGATTGGTTTGTAAGAATCATAAACACTGATTCATGTACTAGGTTCTGCCTTGCAGATGGTTCATAAAACTGTCCGTGATGCAGTGCCGCCCTTGCTACGAAATCCATCTTCTTTTGATGAGAAACATAATCAGATTCATCAGCATCTGATCACTCGGTTTATGTATCACATAATCCAAATGTGGATGACAGGGAGTGCACGGATAGTTGCATGCTGTGGACAGCTTATGACAACATAGCGTGTCTCTCTATTGTCAGGTCATAATGCAGCATTGGCAGATCAACTAAGAGAGAGCAGTAAGACCAGGCTTAGTGTCACCCTGACTAAACCATGTCAGTGCTATCTTGGAAAAGCAATTTAGATAAAACAGCTGAAGTCTGGCTTTTGCTTCCAAACAGAGCCGGTCGGAGAGAAAATCTACGGCGCAAAAACTCATAACTCTTCCCCTCTATAAAAATGAGAACAGGGGCCCATTTTGGGAGATTTGTTTAATAATTTAACACAGCCTTAAACCAATTCCCTTCAAGTGCACAGATGGTATTTTTATTAGGCAAATGCTCAATACTCGAGTAGAATAATTTACACACCTCCCAAAACTGGCAGACTACCCTCCAAGCCTCGCAAGCCACAGAGCGCAGAATTATTCACACTCTGCTCTGGGGTAGACGCTCAGCACAACAATAAAAACACAAAGGGAACAATCAAATGTTTCACGAATATTTTCTTTTCCTCTTTCTTTTCCCGATAAAGTTCCTTCAGTCATTTTTTCATTTGAACATCGCTATTGGCAGAGTGAACAGGCGCTGCAATAAAAACAAAGGGCACTAAAGAGCAGCATTTCATAGTAAACTTTATAGCGGCTACACTGAACCTTTATATTACTGAAGACCTTAATGTTGATGCTTCGTTTGGAATGGTTCACTCGTTAACACTCTTCAGGAATAAAATGCTGAAGTATGTTGTTTTGTGTATATCGTGTGTTTACTGAGAATCTGTATTGAGAACATGCGACGTAACTGTTTCTGTTGGTCCTCAAATGCCCATTTTGCACCTGTCTTTTGGCTTCTCTAGCATTTGGAAATGGGGCGGTTGGCATGAGTTCATTTTTAATCATTTATTTCTAGGTTTTTGGCAATTTTATCCTCTTCCCAATGTAGTGGTAGCCAATTAACCCATCCCCTCCGTTAGGACTCTCCCCATCACTTTGCAATGTCCCTGACTCTAGGAGGGTGCAGGCAAGCACAAGCCTCCTCCGTTGCGTGTGATGCAGCCACCGCCTCTTTTTCGAACCACTGCTGATACACTGTCACTGTAGAGCCTAATGTGCTTGGAGGAAGGCACAGGGTCCCCAGCTCTGATTGGACCAATCCGTAGACGCCTGAGCCAGCGGACATTGAACTGTGAAAGTGATAGAGAGAGTGAGAGCGCCATCTACCCGCCCAGAGAGAGCATTGCCAATTTTTTGCCCTCTTGGGTCCCGGCTGTTGATGGCAAACAGCATGACCAGGATTCGAACTCGCGATCCTCGGGTCATAGTGGTATTGTCTTTGCCCGCTGAGCCACTTGGGGCCCGGCTATAATGTCTTTAATTTTTTTGAGTGGGAGGGTGGTGGTGAGACCGGGCACTCGTGCCACCCTTGATGAGATGCCACCTTTAGCAGCTGCCTGTATAGCCCATATCAGAAACCGCCACTGACTAGTCATCAGAAAAACAGCATTTAAGGTGATGTATGTGGGGGAGAGTGGGTTAGATGTTGGCCGTGGTGTGTGTATGGTGGTTTGTGGCGCGAAAGTTGCGCACCCGAAAGCTTTTGTGCTTGAGTGCCCTGTGTATGAATTTTGGCATCCTGTGGGGAATTGGGGGCGGGGGGAGAGCACCGGCCATGACAGGTATCACACATCACTGTTTAAACAAAACAATAATAAGCTCTTACTGGTCTGAAATGTGCTTCGGAAGAGCTTGTAAAATCAGAGGACAGGACGATAAAGAACAATAATATGCATTAGCAGCATTAAAAACAATCAGTGTTAAACATTTTTGCATTAGCACATTATTAATGCATTAACTGACAGCGCTAATATATAACAGCTTGGAAATGGCAGTCTATGTGTAAGCTGCAGCAAATCTGAGTATTCTTCATAACAGTGAACTTGTAGGGATGAAAGCGTAGAAGAGTATTAGTAAAAAAAACAAAGCGAGATCTACGGAATCAGTAGCATTTTGAGGAAGGAGAACACCAAGCATCTCATTTTCTTCTAGTGAAGCAAATAAGCAGGAGGATTTACTGCCTTATTCCTTCACACAGGGTGCGTGAAACCAATAAGTGTTCGGTTCCACTTGCTTCCACAGTGATAACTGTGCTAAATCCAAAGGTTACTGCTAAAGTCTATTACATTAGATGGAAGATTTACTCAAAAATGAAGAAATATATCCTAAATCTACAATCTCAAAAAAGCATTCACTGGAGCAAAGAAGAATCGGTTTCAGACTGTGACATGCATTAAACATTTCATAGCACAAAGTGTATGTTTATCTAATACCCTGAATTTGTGGTCTTTGTTGTGACAGTTTATACTTTTGGATTTCTCTGAGTTTTTAATTCTAAACCAAATTTAATTTCACTGTGTAGCTGAAAGCCTCAACAGTAAAAGTATTGATCTGGAATCAGTGCCAATCAACCCAACCATTCACTAGGACTCTAGGAGGGTAAAGACTTCCCCAGGCCTCCTCTGATGCATGTGAAGTCAGACACCATCTCTTTTTTAACTGTTGCTAATATGTTGCTAGGCAACCAACAAGCTCAGAGGAAATCACAGGATCTCCAGCACTGATTGATTGACTGGCAGACACCTGAGCCAGCGAACATTGCAGTGTAGTAGTGATGAGGAGAGAGCGCCATCTACTCACCCAGAGAGAGCAATTTTGGTCTCTCAGGCTCCACTTCTGATGGCAAGCAGGATGACTGAGATTCAAACTCAAGTATGCAACCTTAAATAAGACTTGGATGCACAAGTGGGTTAAATAACATTTTTTGTGATGTATTTTTACAAAAACGATTTGTCTGTTTAGGTGACTATTGAGTTCTAGTGTTTGCTCTAGTCTCACAGCGCCAGTTGTAAACAAAATTTGGACAAAAATGTCTTTGTGTTCAGACTACACAGTAAATGCGCCAGTGTTAAATCAACACTATTAGAGTTAAATTAACACTGACGGTGTCAAAATATAACACTCTCAGTGTTAATTTAACTCTAATAGTGTTGATTTAACACTGGCAGATTTACTGTGTACATTTGGGGTAAGTGGAAAAATGTGTAAATGTGTTTTGCACCCAAAAATTCCTTTAAGACTCATGCTGTACCTTTGTGGAAAACACGATTGCAGAGGTTCTCATGATGTTAACACGCTTGAACACTTACCGCAAAGCACATGAATGCACACACAAGTACATAAAACCAAGTGTGACCTTTGGGACAGAACGAGGGAGCAGCAGAAGATGTGCCAGCATGCAGGATTAATTAAGCAAGGAGGACGAAGACATCATTGAGGAACCCTGGAGGCCTTGTAGGCCTAATGGTTTCTGATTTCCTTACTTCATTTTACTTAATAGAATAATTATACGTTATTGTAAGTGGAGAATAGTATAAATCTATCATTTGCATTCCTTTAAGTATTACTAGATAACTAGTACAGTCCTCCGCTCAACAAACTGAGCTATCAAAGCTCACAAGTAATGGGCAGGGAAAATAGAATGCTTTAAACCCTATGATGTCTTTAATTACAACTTGACTATAAAACATATTGTCAGCATAACTCTAATGTGGCCTCGGTTATGCATAAAACACTGTGAGTTAGATTTGAAACCCCCTATCAAAGGTGAGTGAATGAGTGGAGCAAACGTTATTTTGTTCTTCTTTTTAATGGATATGCTCACTAGCCATTTATATATACTTTGTATCTACACTCATTGTCTATTTGATCAGCTCCACTCACCATATACAGGTGTTAGACAATGAAACTGAAACACTGTCATGTTAGTATGGGAGGTTTCATGGCTAAATTGGACCAGTCTGGTGGCCAATCTTCATTAATGTCACATTGCACCAGTAAGAGCAGAGTGTGAAGGTTCAGTTAGCAGGTAAGAGCACAGTTATATAGTATATTACAATGCACACAACATTATGGTGACATACCAGAGTTCAAAAGAGGACAAATTGTTGGTGCACGTCTTGCTGGTGCATCTGTGACCAAGACAGCAAGTCTTTGTGTCTAAATATTATTGAGCCACTTTGGGGTGTTTTGGAGGAGCGAGTCAGGAAACGGTTTCCTCCACCAGCATCACGTAGTGACCTGACCACTATCCTGCAAGAAGAATGGCTTAAAATCCCTCTGACCACTGTGCAGGACTTGTATATGTCATTCCCAAGATGAATTGACTCTGTATTGGCCGCAAAAAGAGGCCCAACACCTACTAATAAATTATTGTGGTCTAAAACCAGCTGTTTCAGTTTCATTGTCCAACCCCTGTAGGTGTGCTTTGTAATTCTACAATCACAGACTGTAGTCCACCTGTTTAACTGTATACAGTGACACTGATGTGGTGGTGGTGTGTTCTTGAACACTGTACACTCTATTTGACACATCTACCTAGTAGAGTAAAGACACTAGAGCTCATAACTCACTTAGTAGACTATTCTCAGTGCAGCAGTGACACTGAGATGTTTAAAGACCTGCAGCTCTTCTGTGTCTGATCTACTTGTACCAGCAAAACACACTCTAACACACCACCACCACATCAGTAATCATCACTGAATGACTCAACACAAACTGTAGCAACAGATGAGCTGCTTTCTCTAAAAACTATATTCATGTGGTTGCATTAATATGCATGCCCTCTTATAATTGGGGGTGTGGCTATGCTCAGAATTAACCAATCACATTCATTTTAAATAGTAGTCAGTACACATCTGCAATAATCTAAAAGGAGATATAAGTTCAGCTGTTCTAATAGGACTTTCCACAGCTCTGCTGTGCCTGCACCGCGCAACACACACTAACACACCACTGCCACATCAGTGTCATCATCGCAGTGCTCTGTGACGCTCCTGATAACTGAAAAACAGGGTGAAAGGAGGCTAAAAATGTATGAATATATAAATGGAGAGAACTGTGTGGATAAAGCCACATCTGAACTGAATAATTCGTGTTGTTGACCTATCATTTTAACCCTTAGGGCCCAATAAGCTAGTAATATGGCATATTGCTATATATGGACCTGATAAACAAGAGTTGTAGACACAGTAGTGATAGATGCAGTATGATTTATAGATGCAGTTACTGGGCTCCGTTCTTATGAGGGATATAAAGTTGTACTGTTGCTTATCCCGGGTGTACTACAACTTGCATCATAGCCTTTCGCTGTGCCTGTACCTGCATACAAGCATCAAGAAGAGTGACAGCACACTGGCAGTAGATGAACTGCTGCGTTTTTGCGGGATTAGGCTGGCATCAACGTTCTGATATGGAAATTGAGCTGCCAATCAGAAAATGTCAACATCATTAAAATGTAAACTGCAGCCTTTGGATTTTGTTCGTTCTTTGAGAAAAGGAAATTACTCAGCTAACAGTGTTTTGAAACGGGTATTGGATAATCATAGTTCCCTCCACACCATCACAGTGGGCCAGAGGCTGACCCTCAGTGATAATCAATAAGCAACAAGTAAGTGAACTGTGAAATGGACTCCAGTAGCTATAGTGGACTGTCAACAAATCTAGACACACTTTCACTCCAAGGGTGGCACGGAGCCATGTCGTCCCTAAGACTCACTGCCGTCTTTTCAGTCGTAAGCCAAATGTGTATTGTAATATTCATGAAAACTAACTGCCTTATCTTCTGAAGAAAAAAGTAACACATCCATGCTGCTCGTCTTCTTTGTGACCACTGAGCAGTCGAGTCTTTTTTTCATCCTCATACCAACAAACGCCAGGCTCACTATTCTCCCAGCTGGCAGACTCTCCCTGCTTTAGGTTTAGTTAGAAGTCTACATGCATGAGTAGTCTACTGTCTGAAGCACACTTGACTGTAGAGGTGTGTGGACAGAAAAAGTAATGGATATACGGTACCTTATTTTTATAATAGTTAGCTAAGGGATGAACTCAAGTTCGCCATCAGAATTACAAGTACAGCGTTCCACATCAGTGTGTGGGTTTATTCCACTTGTTAGACATCTTGGATTCATGAGCTACTAATAAAGCCCCTGCTTAAAGGACTGATTCAATCATATTTGCACAATGTTATCCCCAAGACGTGTCTGTCTGTCTGTCTGTCTATCTATATGTTTTGTTTCTGTAGTTAACAGCTGGAGCTGTGAGGCTAACATTGCTAACACTAGAACTCAATAGTTATTTCTCATTTACATCAAAATACATCACTAAAACTTCTCTCCACGTGCTCAGACCTCATCTAGATCTTCATTAAGATCTCACAGACTAGACAATGTGGTTTAGGACACAGTATGACTTACTGTAAACTATGAAAATTAATAAAGCCTCACTGCTACAGGCAGCCACTTCACACATGGGTAGTTTGATTAATTTTTATAGCTCAGAGTCAGTCCCACTGGGTCCTAAACCACATTGACTAGTCTGTGACACCGTAATAAAGATCTTGATATGGTTTGAGTAGGTTGAGAAAAGTTTTGGTGATGTGCTTACAGAAATCATCAAAGTGACCATTGAGTTTTACTGTTTGTTAGCAATGTTAGCCTCACAGCTCCCATTCTAAACTAAGGAAGCAAAACTTATATATAGATGGATAGCTAGATAGATCAATCGATGGATAGATACAGTGGTGCTTGAAAGCTTGGGACCCTTTGGGTTTTGTAACCTTTTCCAGTCTGATGAGCATCAACCACTCTTTCTTTCTTTAAATAAAACAGGGTGCCCACTTAACCTGATTGTCATCCCACTGATTGAAAACATCTGACTCTAATTTCACCTTCAAATGAACTGCTAATCCTAGAGGTTCACTTATTTTTGCTACTCACAAATATGTCATATTGGATCATTTCCCTCAATAAATAAATGAACAAGTATAATATTTTTGTCTGGGTTCTCTTTATCTAATTTTAGTGCTTGCGTGAAAATCTGATTATGTTTTAAGTCATATTTAAGCAGAAATATTGACAATTCTAAAGGGTTCACAAACTTGCAAGCACCACTGTAGATTAATTCATATTCTGTTATGTAAACAAATCAAACATGCACTGAGGCAAAATTTAAACGACAACACATTAACCTAGCTGTTTAGCTAGCTAGCAAGCTATCACACATCTACCAAATAAATAACATTCATGCATCCAGAAATTTACATCTGTATATGAAGAGGCTTAATAAATAGGCACAGTCAAGCTTTGTTATTTATTTAATAAAAGATGACATTTCTTTATAAAACTGGTGTCTTGGACAATCTGGTATTCATACATCTGATACAACACTACATCATCAGTAAGACACCATTGCATTAGGGTATACATTGGAAAGCCCAGATTTCATCAATATACTACATTTTGCAATGCATTTTGGGTATTTGATAATGGACTACTGTATACAGGGTGTGAAATATACCATTGTGATTTTCACTAATTTCAATTGTGAATTTCACTAATAATGAGTGATTCGGAACACAGCTTAGACTTCTAATTGTGGTGCATTGTGGGATTGTTATAGTACACTGATTGTTTTTGAACAAGTGCACTATATATTAAATACTGCACATTTGTAGATGCACCATTTGTCTTTGTAATGTCCTAACATCTTTTAAATCAACTAATATTGTTCCATAAATCTATAAAATTAGGACAAATAGGCCTGAGGGGAAAATAACATACAGCCAAATGTAGGATGCACCATTTTACTATGTACTAGAACAACGTGAAACAATTTTAGCATTATAAATCTTTGTGTACTAGTGCATCTCAATAATTTAGAATATAATGAAAAGGTTAATCTGTGTTTATAATTGAATTCAAAAAGGTAAACTGTCCTATTTTTTTTTTTACTTTATTTATATTTGTTAGTACTGTTTGAATAGTAATTTGCTCAAAATTAAAAACATAATTTTTTAAAAAGATTTTAATGAGCCATAGGCGGATAGTGGGAAAGATGTCACGTGATGAATGTAAAATATGTGACCAATTTTATGAGCTTTTTCTCAAAATATTCTCTCTTTTTTTAATGTGGCACCTTAAGTCTGATAGATAGTGAAGCAGCCGGGCCGCTTGCGAGTGTGAACTATAAGCCAATCACAGCGGAGGAGGCGGGATCAGCGCCGGCCAATCGGCGCGCGCGGGGAGAGTAAAAGGCGTGGTGGATCGCAGCGAAAAGTCTTCGCTGGTGGGCGTGGCTTTTCGAGTGACGCGCTAGGCGGAGGAGCCGCGCGCGGTGCTGAGCCGAGTGGCCGTTATCCTCCACCTGCCGGCTGGGCGCGAGGCACACCAGGACGAGGCTCTGACTCCTAACGGTCACTCACAGAGAGAGAGAGAGGTGTTACTGACTGACTGGGGTAAAAACAGAGAGAAAGGACAGCGTCTCCGCCCTGGAGGAGAAAATATAAAGCGTAAGAAGAAAATGAAGCTGCTTTTTGTCGTTACTCTGGCGTGCTCCGTGGCGTTGGAGACCTCGGTAAGTGTGAAATTATTTCGCTAACCGTTAGAAGTCGCCTAGCTTAGCTGAATAAGTTCACTAGTGAGGGAGAACTAGCTTTATTACGAGTTTTATTAGGATTATTTTGGCTTTTGTAAGCCACGCTCTTGTCACATAAACGAGTGGGGCTTTTTTAACTGAGCTAAAAGTGGATTTATTAGCCTGGGGTGCCGTTTTAAAGCGCCTGGTGCTCACACAGATAAAGCAGGTCTGCTGATGTAGCTGCAGTGATGTGCTCGCCTGCAGCTGCACTTTCCTCACAGCTACATTGCAGAGGCTGCTGCTGCTCCTGTGCTGCCTATAGGTTCAGTGAAAGAACATGAACACAGGCTGCAGACCATTATTGACTAGACTGAGGTGTTGCATTGCAGATTAGGTTTGAAGATGCATAGCATAGCTCTTTAATGCCTTACATCTGTACTTAAGAGATTTGATTACAGCTCATACACATATGTAATCATTTTTTAAGCCATTTTTATTACATTTTAAATACTAATGCCATTATGGTACTTACTATGATGTGATTTTAAGGATACAGGTAGCAGCATCTTGTACAGGCAGCCTGTGACACACACACATCACAGCAGACTACAAGCTTCCCCAGCCGTGTCCAGTAAATATTGAACGGATATGAATCACCCCAACGTTGGATGTGACTGATATTAATTCACGCACTGATGACCCAGTTGGAAATGAAATCTATAGAGAGATGCAGCCACAGAAGTGTGTTCATCTGCATGGTGGGTGGCAGTGTCATGGACTAGTTTATGTGCTTTATTCTAAGGTTTTGTAACATGAATGTGGGAGAGGAAGAGAGGAAATGCATAGAATCACAGACTATTGGTCCCTTCTGCTAATCACTTACACTGTTAAATGGTAAAAACGAACTAAACTTCAGCTTGACCTTTGAACCATTACAAAGCCTAATGGTCTGGGAGTGGAATAACCTACATATGACCCTGCATCTAATTATTCTAAATCCCCACAGTGAGTGTTCTCCATTTAGACGAGGCTACAATTATACACATGCACTGGTTCACTGTCCTAAAATAGATGCCCCTCTTTGAATGGACTCTTCCCGCTGATTTGATTGTCCAGAATGTGCAGATTAAATAGATTCCCTCCAACAATTAAGACCCGCTCTTTTGTTAGAAACAACTTTGTGCTCATCATGTTGATGACTTATTTTACACTTGGTGGCCATCTGTTAATTAACACAAAACTGATCATTAGATTTTAGGCTTCCTGAGGAACTTTTTTTGGCAGCAGTGTGGATTGGCACTGTTGAAATGCTTCATACTGTGTTCTTTTTCAAATTAAACTTACATTCACTGCAACGTGACACTATGATACGATAGTTATATGCTTTTCTGCATCCTGTATGCTGCTTTAATTACAAAGAAGTTTATCTGGTGCTCCCAAGTGAGCAAGCTTTCTAAAGTTTCTCGTTGTTGTTGGGAGATTGTGAGTTTGAATCCCAAAGATGCTGGGAGTTCAAGAGAGTATAACTATTTCTGTTTAACTGAAGAGATGCTGCACAGTATGAAAAGTCAATACAAGATCAATGTGCTCATAGTTCTTGCTGGTGTTGTTAAATAACTAGTGTTTCCATCTGTTGCAGTTTATCAGACTCCAGAATAACAAAATATAATGACACGTATCATTTTGGGCGGCACGGTGGCTTAGTGGTTAGCACGTTCGCCTCTCAGCGCTGAGGTCTTGGGTTCGAGTCCACATCTGAGCGGAGTTTCCATGTTCTCCCCGTGTCTGCGTGGGTTTCCTCCGGGGACTCCGGTTTCCTCCCACAGTCCAAAAACATGGAGATCAGGTGGATTGGATACTCTAAAATTACCCTGGTGTGTGTATGAATGAATGAATGTATGTGTGTATGCCCAGATATGGTTGGCACTCTGTCCTGGGTGATCCCCTTAGTGCTCGATGCAGTCCTCCAGGTGGACGGTCGCTTCCGGTTGAGAGTACGCTGAGCGCGATTGGCTGCCGCTTCTCACCGGTGTGTGTAAATGGAGTGTGTTGATTGTAAAGCGTCCTTGGGTGTCTAGAAAGGCGCTATATAAGTGTAATGTGTATGTATGTATCATTTAACATATAAGTGGGCCTTCAAATGAGTGAATTCAGCTATATTAAGGGTCCTGACACAGGCATTTAGTTGCACAAACACAGCTCTGGAACTGCTGCACATGAGGCTAAGATCTTCAGCTAGAGGGATATAAAGCCTCACCAGTTCATTTGCTAACAGATCTTCTTTCAGAAGAAACTTTTCTCCGTAATGTATATCTGCTGCAGGCCAGCACTCTCTTCTTAAGGCTGCATAACAGTTTTAAAGCCCTGAACAGGAACTAAGAC
>BRDA01012022.1:33494-54062 GCA_036984385.1 Crenuchus spilurus
GTCTAACCCCTGTAAGTCATCAATATAAAATATGATGGTTTACATTTTTTAATTAAATTACATTTTTTTGACTTGGCACTGTACATTAAAAAAAAACATTAAAATGTTCAAATAATCACACAAATATCAAGTAATTATTAGTATGAAATACAATCATTACTATTAAAGGGTCATTCCTTCGGTGAACATTACATTATAACTTGTAGACTGGAGCTCTCTACCGTATTAATATTACCGTAACGCTTTATTTTGTTGATCTGCTCAGTCAGAAAGCATCTAACAAGATGCCAAAAATGTCTCATTTAATCTCAACAGTAGCTGCTTCGTAAAGTTCTTTGAATCCAAGCTCTTCTGGGACTTAAAACCAGCCCTGCTGTGCTGAAAGTCTCTCACATGCTGCTGAAGCTGCTTTCAGGACCTGTGAGTTGTGAAAGTAGCCAATCACAGATTCAGTGCACTCCCTCCCTACCCCTTGGTTTCCCATCCAATAGGATTCGGAGTTGCACTTCATTAGGTGTCTGAATAGAGTTACCTAATTAAAAATATAAATAAAGAGATAAAGAGATCAAATGGTCAGATAAATTGCTGAATTTCATTAAAACTTAGATGTGGGTAATCCTCAGCCATCTAAAACGTGCTAAACTTGTTTCTTCTCACTTCTATACTAATACGTCTGCTTTAATCTTTGATATAAATTGATGTAATAAGACGCAGAGATGCTCAACCTGATAAAGAACAGCCCAGTTCTCACTAGAGTTGAACAATTGAATGAAGGTCATTGTTATTTTTCAGACTAATACTGTGGCTGTAATTTTATTTAGTTATTTATTTATTAGCAAGAACACCTCAATATCCACTTTTCTCTAGCTTGAGGGTTGTCCCCCTGTGTGCTTTACTGCAAATAAGTTGTGATGTGGCAGCACGTGAAGGTTTCAACAGGAAGGTCATGAACTCTGTCTTTTGGTAAAATTTCTCCTCTTAAAACTTGGGACAACTCGAGACCCTGAGTGGCTCAGCAGGCTAAGACGCTGACACTATGATGAGAGGATTGAATCTCGGTCATGCTGTTTGCTATAAACAGCCGGGGCCCAAGAAAGCAAAAATTAGCCATGCTCTCTGTGGGCGGGTAGATGGCGCTCACTCTCTCCCCATCACTTTCACATTGCAATGTCCGCTGGCTCAGGCGTCTACTGATTGGTCCATTCAGAGCTGGGAATCCTGCGCTTTCCTCCAAGCATGTTATTTCTCCCCAGTGATGGTGTATCAGTGGTAGTTAGAAAAGAGGTGGTGGCCACATCACACGCAACGGAGGAGGCTTGTGCTTGTCTTCACCCTCCTAAAGTCAGGGACAGTGCAAAGTGATGGGGAGAGTCCTAACGGAGGGATTGGGCTAATTGGCTACTACAATAGAAACCAAATGTATCTCTTACACTCTCCAAAGTTGCGGTTTCGGTATAGAAACGATGGATCTTTCAGCCCTAGTTCTCACTTACCCATCTATGCTGAAAGTTAGGATGTCTGAATCAAGACAGTGATGCATCAGCCCATTCGATTGGTTGAGTCAGCCCTCTCCTTGGCCTGTGGATCACGTCAGGGTCACCACTAGCTATACTGTTTTCCAGTCACTGTTATTAAGGTGGCATTTTATCAGTCTGCTTCTGTTCGGTACATGAGCGTGCACTCTGGGAAAATGTCATAGCATGCGTCACCGTTGAATTGCTCTGTCATATCAGCTGGCTTGTGCGAGCCTGGCAGTGATTTGTCACGCTGATTGGCTCTTTGAGTGGGAACCCCATGGCTGCCTTAATAATCCTTCTCTTGGACACAGGTGTTCTCATGGCGAGTGTGGATTGTTTTGTAGCCTCGACCCTGACAAGGGCAGTTAAAACTGACAAGAAGGACTGTGTGATGGTTATGGAAGGAAAAATGTGTGTTTGTTTTGGGCATCTGGTGATTTAGCGAGCCGCTGGCTCGTGCTTGTGATTGTGATATCGGTTTTCTCTTTTTGATAGCTTTCAGTCATGTTGATTGCCAATTCTGCCAATTTAGCCATTGCCAGTTCCCAGTGTAGTGTTTCTATTATGTAACAATGGAACCAGTCCAATAACATCATAGATGTTTACTTACAGTACTTCTGAAGTATGCAAATGTATATTTTGATGTTGTCTTCACACACTTCACAAATATCTAAACCTGAAGACTATTCATGACTGGCGGGTAAATAGCTTAGCAGAATTGACTGTTTTCCCTCTTTATATGACTGTAACTCCAGTTCTGGTCCACAGGTGCAGATGACACAAATAATATCCAAGCACTGAATTAAAATAGTGCTGAGAATTATTTATCAAATTCAGTATATTTGATAATGTTTAATTTTACATGAATAAAGTGAATTAACTCATTTTTTTAGGGCCATTTGTGAGCTTGGGTAGTAATCCACAAAACTTCTTATTCTATTTTCCAACCAAAGTGCAGGCTTTTATCATTTCTAACGCTTGTCCATTCAGGCTAGCTAGAATGTCTGTTTTTTTGCACCATCAGACAACAGGCATCCAGACTATGAAGGAACACATTAAGAATCATGTAGTAAACTTAAAAGTGATAAACAAACCAAAACATGTTTTAGATTTTACTTCAAAGTAGACACACAACTGATGTCTCAAACACATTAAGAGGCAAGAAATGCAAGTCATGAGCTCTTGACAAGACACAGCTGTTAACTGAAAGCCATTCCAGGTGACTACCTCATAAAGCTGACTGAGAAAATGCCAAGAAAGCTGAGCAAGAGGTGCCTACTGTGAAGAATGTAACATATAAACATATTCTGGTTTGTTTACTTGTTTGTTTACTAAATAATTACAGATGTATTTATTCATAGTTTGGATGACTTTAGTATTAATCTACAGTGCAGAACATTTTTAAATCATGAAACACCACTGAATGTCCAGAAGGTGTGTCCAAATATTTGACTGGTACTGTAACACTGTACCTTTTATTAAAAAAATCATCATTGTAGGTGATCAGTACTTGCCACCTGGGTGTATCCTATCAAACTATAGTGGTTGAGGCATTTGGAGGAACCTCTGCTGTACATGCACCTGTGCATCCTGTTTAATCGAAAATCAGATTTAATCTTGACATCAGGACCAAAAATGGTGTTGAATTAGAAAAGGTGCGTACACATTTAATTGTGAGTATTTAATGTGTTTGCAGATTGGAGGGGAGGTGACATTCCACTCAAGATCCCATCACATCCATTACCCCAATCCAAGAGTCATCACCTTCCCTCGGCGACACCAACGAGGCTCCTCCACCAATGGGCTGCGTCGTCAGAAGAGAGACTGGGTCATTCCACCAATCAATGTGCCTGAAAACTCCAGAGGACCCTTCCCCCAAATGCTTGTCAGGGTGAGTAACAGTTGTGA
The DNA here is from genome assembly GCA_036984385.1 of Crenuchus spilurus. Taxonomy (NCBI): domain Eukaryota; kingdom Metazoa; phylum Chordata; class Actinopteri; order Characiformes; family Crenuchidae; genus Crenuchus; species Crenuchus spilurus. Next base: position 36,920 of record BRDA01012022.1, read on the forward strand.
GTGGCATCTTACATAGTTACTAGAAGCAGCATCAGAAATCTGCAGTACCTTCCCAAATGGGCTGATCTAAAAACTTTTGATGAAGTTGGTAAAATCTTTATATCTCTGGCTTCTGCTCAGAATTAATTTCTTACCGTCTAGATCTGGATCGTTTATAGAAGAGTTTTCACTGCGAATGTTCATTTATTAATCAGTCAGACAGAAATCAGTCTGCTGCATTAATCATTCGGTACTGAACTACAAAACACCCCTGATGTCCTCAAATTTCGGAAAAAATAAAATAAAGTCATGAAGTCTGCTTCTGAACTCTCTTTGAAACTAAGTCTCAAGTCTTTCCGGAAACTCACACATTGACGTCTGAGTAGTGGACCCTCTGGACCCTCATTCTGGTGAAGTAGCAGAGGATTGGAGAGGTTTAAAAGCATGGCATCACAGATGAACTTTGCTGAGAGCCTCCATCCAGACAGAGCCCCTGTGTCTGTCATGGAGAGCTGTCCTCAAGTAAAGAGAGCCCGATTTTTCTACCAGAGTCAAGTAGAGGACTAATCTTTGATGGAGTTTGACAGAGGGCAGTTGTCAGTCTGTGGTGCATTTTGATTTTCTTGAGAATCAGGGCAAATAGATATGGGCAGGATTAGTGCCCAGACAGACAGACAGAAGGTAGATAGGAAGGAAGGAAGACAGGAAATAATTTAGTTGATTCAAAATGTAATAAACAATCAGCCGTATGCAGGCGATCATCAGCTCAGGAATCACTGCCAAGTCACTGGTGTACTATGTGTATGATTTCAGTCTATGGGAAGTTAGAGGAACTTATTTGAGTCTGTTTTGAACTGTTAATTGAACTATAACTTGTATAACAGATCTATTGAATCTATAGAACTAGACACTGGAAGGTAGTTCTGGGAACTAGAAATTATTCCGTGATAATTTGCATATTGTCATTGTGTGTTAATAGTGATTTCTTGTTAACAGACTTTTCAGATCGATCTATAAGTTTTATATGAATTAAAACCGTGATTCTGATCATTTGTATACTGAATCCAGCATCGTAAATGCTCATTTAACTTGTGTTGAAGGAGAATGTTGTGAAATAATTTGAAAATCATCCCCCACCTCTTTTCTTCTGTTCTCATTCTCTCAAACTGTGCTGGTTTACATCAATGTTATGAAATTTTATGAAAAACACTAGAAGCGCCAAGAACCCTGTCATTTGACTCTGATTGCACCTACTCCATCATGTTGCTTTCACCTACTTATAGTGCAGCTTGGCACTCAAATAACCACTGAGTCTATAGAAGAGGAAGCTATTACTGACACACAATCACAACTAGGTGGTGCTTCTTCTATAAAGCCTAACCTTATCCCCAGTAATGAGCAAGCTTTTTGGCAATTACAATTTTTTATTTAATCAATTTTCATATTCATTATGCTTTCCTATCATCGTGAAGACATTGGTCTTCAGAAAAGGCTTAGGGTTCTTTCACACCTACTGTTAGAAACCTCTTTTTCATAGATGCATAAGACAGGTCAGTGGAGTTCAGGCCTGCTGTCCTGCTCCAAAATTCATGGCTTTACACACATACTTTGACATTGGAGGTCAAGACTAGCTGACTCCAAAACTATAGATTATACTTTAGAGGTCTTGCACATAAACTTCAGTGACAACAATACTTGATTAACAAGGCTCCAAAGTATCTGTTTACTCTCACAGGCCACAGGCCCATGTAGCTAACCTTGTTTGGTCCGGACTTTCAGACTTTTCAGTTTGGTCCGCACCAAAATAGCAGGTATGAAAGCAGCCATGAACCACGGCCCGGACCAAAGGTGCAAAATTTGGTCTGACCAAAAGAGGTGGTCTCGGTCCGGAGCTACTGAACCATGGTCAGGTTTGCATGCAGTGTGAAAACACTTTTCTAGAAGGTTCAGACTTTCGGACCAAATACAGGAAGTTGACGCAGACGTTAACAACATTCAGGAATAACAGGAGAAGAAAAATAAGCAGAACAGCAGCAAAAAAGAGCCGTGGTAGCACATGGAGCGAGGAGGAGACAACGATGTTTTTTGTCTGATGAACATGTGAAAAGTCAGCTTAAAAACTCACAAAAATATGGAAACATGCAGCTTATTTTCTGAGAGGATGAGAGAAACTCATTGTGAAACTGCGGCAGCAGAATATAAAACTATATAAAAGCATCAGACACTCGTCCTTCTACAAACCAATCAGTGTCGAGTGTAGGAAGACGCACCCCACAGGTAAGTAAGTACGTGGGCGTGTCATAATAAAAGTCCTTGGTGCACTCACAAAAATGCAGTGTGAAAACAAACCTAACCAGACCAAATGTATACAAAGTAACAAACACACGAACCTTGCTTCGGACCATGGTCCGGACTTTCAGGTGTGAAAGGGAACCAGTCTTCTGCTCAATCAGCAGCATGGATAGTATTCACTAGTGTGTGTTTTGTATGTTTCACTGCACAGATAAGATTAAACGTGAAGGTCAGATTCTTCTGTGTGTACAAGCACAGTGGTCAATGAGTCATTTTCACTTCACTTATATGTAATGTGTGAAGGCTCAGCTCTCTTATCTGTCCTCCAGCCTCTCAGTCTGGACTGAGCCATCCATGAGTACTCTTCATCCTCACCTACTCCCTCCTGCCCATTTGTACCTCTCAGATTACACACAGGGATTACAGCAGTCTCTGTCCACACACACACACACACACACACAGTGGCCCAAAGAGGACAGATTAACCACTAAAGCTTCAGCCACCCACAATGATGAGCGGGAAAGGAGTTTGGAATCGGCTGGGAAATGTTTTCGATAACCTCGTCCCCACCTTTGCCATTTAAGATATTTGGGCTTAGTAGACCTCACTCTGTGGGTGTTTGTAGGTCTGCAACCCAGGCTGGATTGAATTGAAGAGCATGGTTCATGTCAGGTTTGAGAGGAGATTTGACCTCGTTATTAAAGAAATTGAAAAGTAATGTTGACTAGGAGAAGTCTAGAGTTACTGTTGTTTACTATACAGTTTAACTTTAATTACATGCTTAATTACACAATGATGTTTGCCCTTCGTGATATTTACATTTGACTTACATCCATACAGGTTTGTTTCTGCACTTCTGACTTGCTTCTGATTTTCAATTATGATCAAATCCCCTTTTTTACTTCTGTTGTATTTGTTGCATTCTACATACAATATTTTCAAGTGGTCTATCAAACCTGTCCTGAGGTCCCTGCCCATTCTGCACGTTTGATACTTTGTATGAAAAGTGATTGTCCTGCCACTAGTAGAAACTAAGTTTTCCACACAGTCAACTTATTTGTGTTGTTAATCTACTACTGTTTTAAATTTAGAGTTTTAGTTGTGCACTTACATTATCATGCAACTCTTCTCATCATCTGTTATCTGCCTCTTATCTCTCTGTTGTTTTCCTCAACTCTCTGTTTTCTAGTTTCATTTCCCACCCATGTGCAACATGTGTGCTGCCCAGCTGTAAACAAACAATCAGAGCAGAGTTCATTAAAACATTATTCATGAGCCAGGTGACAAAATCATTAGGTTTAAAAAGATGTGTAAAACTACGTTTTCACCCCAACCAAAATCACATACCTTCTATGTAGACATCAGAGAACAGAAGAAATTGAAGAAACTACACAAAAAATAATGTGTTCTAGATCCCCTTTAAACATATCTGCTCTGGAGAGCGAGGCATGCTACTTTCACTCTAATTTTTTCAGAACAGTGTATAGCAGTACTGATCATTTGCATTATTAGCCATTTTTGTATCAATCTTAATACAATAAGAACAGTGACACCCTCTAGTGTCATTGAAAAACATGCATTCATTTTTTCAACCTTTATTTTACCAGATAAAACATTAAGAACAGGCTTCTTATTTACAGTGTCAGCCTGGCAAAAGGCAAAGCCTTTTGAGACAACAGAAGCACAGCTAGGTACAAACACAACTATATACAACATTCAGATTGCCATTGAACTAATAGTCAAGTTATATAGTCAATTTGTTTATAAAGCGCCCTGTCCTGGGCTTGGTTGAATAGTGTAATGCCCTGCCCTGCGCCCAGTGAGGGGTAGGGGACTAACCGCGACCCTGATAAGGATTAAGCGGGTGTGATAATGAATGAATGAATGAATGTTTATAAAGCGCTTTTCACAACTGATGTCACAGAGCAGCTTTACATGGTTAGTAATAATAAATCACCAAAGCCCCAGTGAGCATGCCAATGGAGACAGTGGCAAGATTCCCTCAGACCTGGAGGAAGAAACCTTGGAACAAACCAGACTCACATTGGGTCAGTAGTGAAGGGCATCTGGAGCAGGTCGCAGTAGTTAGTTGCTGGTGGGCAGCTGGTCTAAGGTGGCATCATGCAGAGATAGTATTTAATGTTCCATCAGTGTTGGGCCAGATCGGTAGGCAATCACTCAGTCAGAAAAAGACAGATGGAATTAGTTCTGTTTGTGTTTATAGAGTACAAGGATTATGAGCCTTATCAGAGTGTGGCTAATGACTACCTAAAAGAAGAGAACCAGAAAGTAAACAGACATGGGAGCTCCCGAGACACTGGCATCCCTCTGCTCACTGTCAACAAACCTGAGTGATCGTGTGAGCAGCAGTATGAGCCCCAGCATCTCAGTTCACTATAAATCCCTACGTCAGTGCACCCCTGGACCTGCAACCTTTCTATAATGTAAAGTACTAATTACAAAAGACTAAATTAAACTGGTAAGGTTAAAGTCTTAAAGGATGAGCGTCTTGGACATTGTCTGGGAGGTTATTCCAGAGTTGAGGGGCTGTATAGAAGCCAGCACCCTGTGATCTAAGTAAATGAGATGGTTCATAAAAGGAAATGAGGTCTTGTAGATACTCAGAGACGAGCCTATGTAGGGCTTTATACGTCACTAAAAGAATTGTATATACTATAAATAACTGTAAGAAAAAGGAAATAAGAGATCAGACAGATAATGATCACCAGAAGCTTTCAGATATTCTGAAGCATCCACTAGCAGACACGGAATTTTCCTTTCATTATTTCTTATGAAATCAAAGATTTTTAATTTGTCAACCAGAACATTCGCTCGCATCATCAGAGCCTGAACATTCCATCAAGCCTTTCAATTTTGATTTTGGAGTTTCTCTATTGGCCCCCGCAACTCTTGACATCTTGCTCCAGCAAGAGCCTCATGTAGTGAAGTTCACTGCAGTCCAATTTAGCAATTAACCTTTGGAGTGTAATTACTTCTTTTCATCAGCGCAATGAAGCATCTTGCTTCCCCGGTATGAGGCACACACACACTCCTCTCTTCTCCCTAATCGGATAGAGCGGGGAGAGAAAATATACGGCTCTGTCGACTAATCTAATAAACAGTGCGACGCGCATTTATCATTGTTTGCACTTTGTTTATCCCCAATTACCTCCAAAATAGAATTCCAATAAAAGACCCCCCACGCCCCTCCCAAAATGAAGGCAGTGAATTCATAATTTACTGCCTGCTTCCAATCAATCTGCACTGCCTCACCACCTAACCCCACACCTCCCCCCAGACGGATAGTCCATTAGCTCGGAGATGAGCTAGAGAGCACGGTGTGCCGCGCCAAAATCAGCCAGCCTTTCATTTTGGTGAATACGGTTGGTACTTGTAGAATGAATAGGAGGATGATGCCACAGATGGGGACAGTTTGGGGTTTTAGTGGTGATGGTTTTAGTCTGTAAAGACTAGCATGGAGCTAAAACTACTCAGTAGGAGCAAAATACAATGTTGAGATGATGAGCACTACTTATTCCAAGTGTAATAAAAACACATTAGAGAACCGTGATATAACCGGGTTTCACTGAGTGTATTCTGTTTGTTGTGTTGTGTGAATGCCTTCACAGCCTGGAATAGAATCATCTGGAACATCTGTATATGGTCAGGATGCTCACAGCATGTAATAAAATAATTTGTAGAGGCTTGTTTGCAAATTTCTACTATTTGTCATTAATAATGCAAACGTCACTTTACAATAACAGTTAACACATATACACTGGCCAGCCATAACATTAAAACCACTTACTTGCTCATTTTACAGCTTAACTTACTGTACACTTGGTAGTTCTAAAATTACAGACTATAGTACATCAATTTCTCTTTCAATCCCAGAGAGCAGGGTGGTCGATCATTCTGCACTGATGTGGTGGTGGTGTGTTAGTGTGTGTTGTGCTGGTATGAGTGGATCAGACACAGCAGAGCTGCTGGGCTGAGAATAGTCCATCAACCCAAACTCTCCAGCTTACAGCATCCTGTGAGCAGCATCCTTTGACCACTAATGAAGGTCTTGAGGATGACAAATACAAACTGTGCAACAACAGATGAGCTCCTGTCTCTGACTTTACATCTACAAGGTGCACCAACAAGGAAGGTGAGTCTAATAAGAGTGGACAGTGAGTGGACATTAGATAAAAAAATGAGCAGCTCTGTGTTTGGTCAGTTTGTACAAGCACAGCACTGGCCCGGGCGCCGTGGATAGGGCTGTCCACCACTTTGGGCACATGTTCTCACAGCCTAGTGTTTGTGTTTCACTGCATTGCTGGGTTAAATACAGAGGTCAAGTTCTGTTGTCTGTAAATCACATTGGCAAAAGTTGAATCTAATCTAATCAAGGATGCACAGCAGTAGATGGACTACAGTCTGTAATTGTAGACTGCAAAGTGCATTTGGCTGACTTTTTGATCAGTTTACAGGTACAGAAGTATCATGTTAAAGAGAAACACAAATGCTACATTAGTTTTGTCCTTATGTGTTATTTCATAAGGAAGCCATGTAGTGGACAGTAGTGTTACTCACATGCTGTATTATACAGGCCTAGATGGAGAGAGTGGTCTAGAGCAGAGTTGCTTATTGTGCAGCTCAGTCCACATATTATGGCCGGACATTAAAAATATCATATTTAAGGTTCAACCTTTGTCTTGTATACACTCTCAGAAATAAAGATACATGAGGGTACAAATTCTGTACAAAACTGTACCCCATAAATAACTGTTCTTTTAAAGGTACATGTTTGACCTTACATACAGTAGTACTGTTTTGTACATGTTTAGGTTTAAAGCTTTGAAAAGTACACAAATATACTTACAAGTACTTCATGTTTTATGTTATATTACTTGCATTACGAATTTATAATATTTTTTAAAGTCTAAGTTGAGTAAATTAACAGCAGATCCTTCTATAAAATATGTAAAAATACATTGTTTACATTTAGCTTACTACAAACATAATCTCCCATTTTTAAAGGTACAACATTGTCATATTTAAGGCACAGTTGGTCTTGCCACTGTGGCAGTACCCTGTGGCTTCAAATACATTCCATTCAAAAAAGGTGCATTATTTGTACCTGTCACCATGTTGTGTCTGGGCCCATGTTGTACAACTTTGTGTCCTTGGGTACAAAATCTTTCCCTTAAGATATAAACAGTAAAGGTTCCCATTTGTTTCTGTAAGTAGAAGTACACATATGTAGCCTAAGAGGGTACTGCCACATAGGGGTGCCATGATTAGTCGACTAGTCACGATTATGTCGACTATTAAAATAGTCGACAAATAATTTAATAGTCGATGCGTCATTTTTGGGGTTTTTTTTACTTTCTTTTTCTCCAAACTGTTGCGTCTGCCTTTCTGAAACGTGTGCAATGTAATATCTACAAGGCAGAACTTGTCTTCCACGGCAGCACAACTGCGATGCACGAGCACCTGAAAAGTAAGCATGTTGTGGCTGATTGTGACAATGATGAAGAGGGACCGTTATCTCGGTAAGCTAAATTGCTAGTTAGCTGCTAAACAGAGCGTAAACAGAGAGTTAACTTGCTGCTTACTCATATTTATAGCTGTAAAAGTTAACATTAGTGATGACGATTTGATTCATCACCCTTAGCACACATTCATGTGTTTTCTGTAACGTTATGTCATGTGTTTGAATAGGAATGCTAATGTTTTCTAACGTTACGTTTCAGTGCTACGTTTACACTTTATGCTAAACAGTTAAATAATTGTTTGTTGCAACAAGCTGCATATTTCATTAAAGGTTTAATGAACTATGATCTTAATTGTTTTTATTTTTAATTAGCATATAGCTGGCATCTAATGACGGTTATATAATAGCTGCATTCTAGTGCGATAAGCTGTATGTTTTATATTCAATCAACGTATGATCCGATTAATCGACTAATCTTAAAAAATAATTGGTGATTAGTCGACTATAAAAATAATAGTTTGTAGCAATTGTGTACCATTCTAGGTACCAAGTTCACCTTCTGAAACCCAAACTGTTAAAATCTCATCTCCATCAATTAGTTACATTAATCTTTTGCCTTAATTCATCTATTTTAAAGGTGCCCTCATATGACAAATGTGGCTTTTAGTATTTGTAAATGTGGCAGTCAAGACACCCTTAATGACTTCATGGAAGCTTCCTCACTAGTTTTTACTGCAAGCTGGTTAGATACACTGTCAGTTACGTCAACACACACAAAAAAAAATGGATCAATACATATTTTAGAAACGTCACCGGCCAAATGAAGATGAGTAAAGCAGGATATGGTCTGAAGTGAATGAAAATGTGAACGAGCTAGTGGGGCAAATTGATGTATATGGTCAAAGCTATATAAGATGAATGTGGGATGTGGTTCTTCTGTTAATTTTCTCCTGAACTGCATTAGAAAAAAAGTGAAAGAGAGCGAAAGACTGCAGGGAGAGAAGAAGAGCCTCAGGTCTCGGTAGGTTTGAGAGGTGATAGGAAAGCGTTAGTTTCAGGTCGTTTGACAGCCACCTTCCTCTGCTACCCCACACAGTTCCTCCATCGTTGCCCTCGGCGACTGCTAAGACAGGAACGCTATAGAAGATGATGTAAAGGGGCAACACATTCATCCCCTGCTTTTTTCTTCTCAACACGCCTTGAAAACCACACAGACTCTCATGCACCCTCCTCCCCCACCCTCAACCTGAACTCTTAAAGCAAATAATTACAATGTAGAATAAAGGCCAGAGTGTGGAACATGTGCGTCTTAAGCGTCAGTATGAAAGAACAGAACAGAGTGCTTTGGCTTTCAGCTGAACTCATGCTATCTGAAGGCTAAACACCCACACAAGGACAAAATCCAGTTATAATCGAAGCAATGTGCCGTGTGATTACAGTTCCAGACCTCAAGCGGGATTTCACATGGCAGACATAATCAGATCACGCTCGTTCTCTGACTAAAGCCATACGTAACCTGCAGCATTAGCGCATTAGCACTTTAGCGCTGGTGTAGGTGTCCAGCAGGGGCTTTCACATCACATTCCTAATGCAATTAGAGTCAACAAAAACAGCAGTCACAAGGTCAGCTCTATCTACAAGCTTTCTGTACATTTCAAAAAGGACGTATAAGAGACTGTGATTCCTCAACCTGCGTTGAATATCCATGATTTTACCAAGTGTGGGAGCAGGCCTCATGGTAATTACAGTAATAAGTAACTTGTCTGAAGAGGCTGGAAGTTCATTCTCTTTGAATATATAAGTAATGTAAGACCCTATAGGCACATAATCACAAGTTAAAGAACTTGAATTGAGTTAATGCATCACTCTGCAGCTGTCGCCACCAAATGTGTGAAAGCGTGTGTGGGAAGGTGGGAGGCGTAAGTTCCGGGCCTTTCTAAATGACACTCTAATAAGGATGTTGACCGTACTTGGTCAAGTCTAATATACCAGGATTTTGCTTATGCAGGAAGAAAGTTTGCTTTTATAGAGACTTGCTGGCGACCTTATTTAAAGTAGCCCATTAGCAGGTTATATTCTGATCTCACCCACACACACCGCATATCAGCAGATATATGGAAGATATATTTATACACATTGCAGCATGTCTTTATGCAGGTGCCAGTGTGCAGGCATGAATTGATGATGAATTAAATAGCTTAAAACTGACAAACCTGTGATTTCTGTGTAGATATGTGTGCGTACTACTCGTATATGACTTGATTTTACACTGATGTTGGTCACTGTTCTATTGAGTTTATGAGAATTGTATTTTAAACTACACCTTATCTGCTACATACGTAGTAGTTCTGCCATAAAAACACTGAATCTAGAGCAGATACTGCCAGACACATGGATGGCAGAGGCGAAGCCATGCCCTCCGGGCAACAGGGCCGGGACTAACCTGGTGGTGGTGGTGGGTAGGAAGGAGGATGATGACGATGCGCGGCTCCTTCGATCGATAGAGCGGAGGCGAATTGCTTCCTTTTAAAGTTGAGTAGTAGCTCTTGATTGGCCAGGAAGCAGAAGGAATGGGTGATGAACTTACACTTTTGCTTCCATTTCTATAAATTTTCGATATCCACAGAATGATCAGGAAAATGTACTGTGGCATGGGTTATCCCAGTAATAATATGTCCCTTTTTATTTTATGGGCATGGGGTTGAGTATACAGTATCTTTGCTATCCAATATATGATTTCCTTTGCAGTTGTTTTTGTGATTGTGTTTGTGCATTCCTTCCTTCTGGCTGATTGTATCTCAGTAGATATCTTCTCTCACATTATTAACATATATACATGTGCAGCCCTGCAGATTTGCAGATGATAATAACACTAAATTTTCATTAATCATAATATTTCCAAATCTATTAATCTAAATATAAGAGCCAATAACTGAGCGTAAGTGGGTGCTGAGGAGTGCCGTGCATCCATTATCAACTATGTAGACAAGCCTCTTGAATGTACTATTATTTTTAAAATAAAACTTAAACAGGCTACATGCCCCCCTTAACGTGTATGTGCAGGAGAAAGTACATTTGAATGCATGTATGTACTGCAGGCTACAGAGAGATGGGTGGTGTCAGGCTGCAACTAACAGAGTAGAAAATGTGCACAAACAGCACAAACTCAGCCCCCCTCCTTTTTCTCCCGCAGTCATCTTCTGCTTCTTTGCTCTAATTACATGTATTGCTCTTCCCCTGCCGGCGGGGCCCTGGGGATTTGTCCATTGTCCTCATGCAGACACACAGTGGGATAGAAGTGAAAGCAGTCATTAGACTGCACCGCTGTCTCCAGGGTCTCCAGTGTCACCTGCTTTTTTAAAAAGAGGAGGGAAAAGGAGCTGGCCTCTACCTCTCCCATTCACTCGGATGATACATGAGTGTCGGAGGCTTTTCCCACACTGCATATAATGGCTTTATTTGCACTATTGTAAAGACAGAAGGGAATTAAAGTCATTGTGGATGTCTGGAGGAAGCCGTTTTAATTCCACAAAGTGAAGCGTATTCAGTGTCTGCCTTTTTTTTTTAATTGGTTGGCTAATGCTATAATTGGGTTTGTGATTCAGTTCTTAACTTCCATTAATATTAATTCTTTTTCTAATTATCTCATTTCAGCACCGCTCTATTCCCCTTTCATCCAGTGGGGGAATGGTCTGGGATTGTAACATATTTGAAGGCTGCACTGAGAGTGTCTATGCAGTGTGTTTGTGGCCATGCGTGCTCCTGCAGTATTTAATGCTGATCAATTATGCAATATTCTGTTCAATAATAACTGAATGACTGCATGATTTATTCCAGATGGCATGCATGAAGAAGCCTTTGATGTTTGTAAAGATTTGTGTGGACATCTTTTTATTGTCTTCGGAAAAGTGATCATAATGAGGTTTATGCACAGATCTTAATGGTTTTGCTTTCTGTTTAATGGAGTATTTTCATTGGACAGTCCAGTGCAGCTACAAATCCACGATGATGCTTTGTGTCATTTCTGCTACCAAGTGACCCATACCGTACCTGAATACCTGCTGAATTTAGTTACGGTTCTTGCCAGGGCAACAGGTGTAGTGAACCGAGGCGTGTGAGTGGAGCTTGAAGTAATGCAGAGTGTTGGTTGGTCAAAGGAAATGTCATCACAAGCTGTCAGTTAAGTCTGCCAGACACCATTTCTGAAAAACAAACACAAGCAAACTCTCTGGAATTGCTCTGTGACTCACACATAAATCTGAATGTAGAGTAAAGTGCTGGTGTTGCATAGAGAAAACGTGACCACACAGAGAATCTGCCTTCAGTTTTGCATTTGATTGAAAATGGACACAGGTACTGAAGCAGGATGCCAATGGTTCTGGGATTTTAAACTGTAATGTGTAATATTCATTAACATTACTTTCTTAAATTTAAATATATTTCAGAAAAACAAACAAAACAAGCATATTTTTTTAAAATATCAGCTTTCCTGGTGTTTAATGCTGTAACATAAACCCACTGGCACAGGTAATGCATGCTCTGTGCCACTAGTTCCATGTGGGAATTGTGCAATACATCAGCATAGCATATAAACACACTGCAGCAGTAACCATAAATCCACACTGAATGTGACTAAGGCTATACCTAACCCAACTGGCACTGTTAATGCATGCCCAGTGCAACCAGTTCCGTGTGGGCTTTGTGCACTACATCAGCATCCTGTATAGACACAGACTATATCTACAGATCTAACCCCCCTCTATAGATTCACATTGACCCCCCCGTGACACATAGCTCAACTGGCACCATTAATGCATGCTCAGTGCTAACAGTTCCATCGAAGACATATGCTAAAATTTCTAAGTATTTACCCAGCATGCTACAACTGCAAATTCAATTACAAATACTTGTATATGTGAAATAAAAACCCTCCAAATAAATGTAAATAATCAGGAAATGTGCATTAAAACAACTTTTCTGCAGACTTTTTCACATGGAAAACCAGTAATACATGGAATTTATCCAGGGTTACATAAACATTTGCATAGAATTGTATTTAAGTATTTGTAATTTCATTTGAAGAGGTAAACCCATCCGTGCTGTGCCTGCAAATGCATTATTTTAACTACTTTTGCAAGGTTGTACAAGCATTGTAAAATGTAGGCAAAAATCGCATTAAATCTAACAAGAAATTGTAGTTTTTATCAGAGTGCCTAAATGTAGAGGTTTCTTTTGTTAACATTAGCATGGTGGTAATTTTTTATACTGTACCTTCCACCATACGTATTAGTGGACAATCAACATTATGTACAGACTAATAAAAAGAACTACAGATACTTATTAGGTTTAATGGGATTTTTCCCTCTGCGTTCTCTAAAATATGTCCAGCTTTGCGACAGTTGCTGTGGGAGAGCATGTTTATGTGTGAAAAATGAATAGATCAATTGAATAGAACAGCATATTCTGATTACATTGTTATACTAGGCTTCTGGAGTGGCACTGATGCTCTAACATCTGGTCAGGTGGTGTATCATAGACTGCCCCAAGCTGTAGCATCCACAAAATTGTGAGATACTGGCTCACTAATGTTTTATAATCTGCTTTATATTTATTGGAAAGAGTATTCCCTGAAGTTGTAGAAGTCGAGTTTAGTTTGCACTTCAGTTTTTCTTCTGGGTATATTCTCACAAAATTGAGACATGGTTTAGGATTATTTGGGTTATTTTATGTACCATTGTGAAATAGGGCCCTATTTTCATGAGTGCACAAAGAAAGAGTGCCTTAGTGGTAGCACAAAGTGCATTTCCTTTCATCCCTTTACATCTCACATTTTGACACAGGATGCCCTGATATGAGAATTGTGGACTGATGCAAATATCCAGTATTTTTCCTGCACATACAGACCCATTCCAAAAAATGTGAATATCATGGAAAAGTTGATTAATTTCCATAATTCTATTCAAAAAGTTAAACTTTCATAGATTATAGATTCAGGGCCCACAATTTAATATATTATAATAAATAATATATATAAAAATATTCTAATTTTTTGGAATGGGTCTGTATATGTAGATGCTGATGCCCAAACATAAACAGTTAGGAAATGTAGACAACAGAACTACATCTACTTGGATTAGGGTTACAGAAATGGTATTTGTTTACATACTAATTAAGTAAATAAAATTCAATTTTGGCCATTTTTAGGCCGTTATCTCAATACCAATCTGATTCCAGTATCATAGTGCAGCCCAAGTTGGAAAAATCAACTCTGAGGTCAATGTAAATAGGAGCACATTAAGAGATTTGTGAAAATTGAAGTCATTGTGTCAAGAACTCAGAGGAGCCTGTGTAAACATTGAGACCCAGCACAATCTGATTATTCCACCACCATTAGGCACAAACAGAAAATGCTGGAAAGGCATGCTGATTACAGTGGGTCATACAGCGGGTACTTGTGGCCTTGATAATCATAGCTATGCCACTCTATGATAGTGTAATGGATTATTACTTAAGCATCAGAACACAAGAGGGTTATGTTTGGCTGTGATGTTATTCACAGTGTTTGCCATGACTGTCCTGAATACTTTTTGAGCTCCAGAGCTTTGGCAGTAAAAATGTTTTATCATGTGTAGGTAGCACTACTGATTAAATGGCAGATAGAAGTGGCTTCATCATGGCACAGCATAAGTTTGCTAGCCAGAATGGCCTCAGCGCTTTACAGCATCAAACAATATCTAATTTATAAGTTAGCTGTTCCACGGTGGGTAGAATTATTCTTAACATTCAGTAAGGGGCAGCCGTGGTCTGGTGGTTAGGGATCTGGTCTTGTGATCGGAAGGTTGCCAGTTCCATCCCCGGACAGGTCATGATTAATGTGCCCTTGAGCAAGGCACCTAACTCCTTATGTGCCATGGATAGGGCCTACCGTTTTGGGCACATACATACATAAACTGGACATGGCTCCTACACTATATTTAGCCACACAAATCTCAAACGTCCGTACCCAATATTGGCCCTTTTAGTTTGGTTCTCATTTTCAATGTAGAAAAGTAAAAAAAACAAAGTGAGGAATCCCCTGACATTATTTCAAATTTATGTTCCCAAAAAAAGTAGCTTCACCACAAGAAGTGGTGTGAGATAATACGTCACAATGCAAAAATATGATGGTTTCCATCATAGACAATATCACACAATTCTTAACAATGAATGCAGTTGCATTGTTTGAACACCAGAGGTTGCAATTAATTTAACAAACACCAGAATGTAATGTTAGACTCTTTAGCCTAATTAGCAGCTTTACAGCTTCTTCCATTCTGGAGTTAAAGGTTTGCATTTGGTTTAATATACATGTTTTTGCATTGTCTGAGTGGCTAGCGGACTAAGGCACTGCCGCTATGATCCAAGGATCATGAGTTTGAATCCCGATCATGCTACTTGCTGTTGCCAGCTGAGAGAGCAGAACTGGCCATGCTCTCTCTTTGGGTGGGCAAGATGGCGCGCTCTCCCTAGCACTATAAACAGTGTTTGTTTGTCTGATGTGTGATCCATCAGAACTGGGGATCTGTGCTTTCCTCCAAGCGCGCTAGCTGCCCGGTGGTGATGTATCACCAGCAGTTTGGAAATAAAGGTGCTTGATGTCACTGGTATTGGAGGAGGCCTGTGCTCATCTGCCCCCTCCCAAGAGAGTCTGGGACATTGTAAGTCATAGTGATAGGGAGAGTTAATTAAAGCAGTGGGTTAATTGACCACTAAAATACACTGGGGAGAAAAAAATAAAATATTATAAAAAAATAGTTTTCAGTCAGATGTTTAAAATATAGTGATAAAATCAGATGGTGAACCCAGTGTTAGGGTTGAATCAAATCAAATGCTAGTATTAGCATTTAGCATTAACATTAGCATCTGTGTTTGACGTTGAAGCATTCTGTTAATGCCACACTGATCTTATCCTGTAAGTCAAGTGTTATTTTTTTAAATCTATAGGTTTTTGTTTAAGTATGTTTAACAGTTAACATAAGCTTAGATTAAGCTGCCGGTGTTACTTAGCAACTGGGTGTTAGTGGAATGGTACAGGTATGGTAAAAAGAAACATTTCATCCAATCGGATTGTGTTGTCTGAACTAATTGCAGTGTAATCACTGATATTATAACTATCAATGTGTCATTATAGAACTGATGCTTTCATGATCTAGTCCAGCAGGCTTTAATTGGAGGCTATATTTAATAACTCCATGTAGCTGATTTATAGGAGTAAGAGATATAAACCACTGTAGTCACATCTGATGCTCGCAGAATGACATACAGATACAGGAATATGATTACTATTGTCTTTCACTGCACTGCACATGCTCTGTTTTGACTACTAATTTGTGGTGAACAGTCTATCTGCTCCTAATTTGCTGTAGAGTAATGAGTAATGGAATATATTATTGGGAGTAATGGAATACATTACTGGAGAGAGTCTGGCTTGCGTCTCTCTTCAGTCTCCTCTGCTGTGAAGCGGTTTTGGCACTGCTTCCTTAAGCCATCCATTTTCCTGATGCAGCGTTGTGCTTAGCTCAGCTGTTTAAATGTCTGAGACGAATAATATGATTGGTTGAGGGGATCTTAATTAATCAGTACACTCTGTTTACTTCAGTTTGAGCTCATCTCAAAGAAACTGCGCTCATGTCTTAGCTGTGACCGACATCAGTCACTGTCCAGAACTTCAGCTCATTTAGGACGGAGTTGCATATAAAAGCAAAGTTGCCTGAACTTTTGACTCTTCTTCACTTCAACATCCGTATTCTGTCTTTCTTTCTCGCTTTGATTTTTCTCATTTCTCACTCCCTCTCCTTTCTGTCTCAGTTTCCATGTCCTTCGCTCTTTTTCTCCTTTAACTAACCCCTAATTCCTAACTTTCTCCTTTTTTTCTGCTGCTATATCTATTTTGTCTCATTGTCATCTTTCTCTCTTTGGCTCTCTTTCCTCCATCTTGCTCTTTCCCTCTCTCTCTCTCTCTCTCTCTCTCTCTGTCTCTCTTTCTTCTCTCTGCCTATGTCTGTCTGTCTGTCTTTATCTCTTTCTCTCTCTCTCTGCATGTCTCTCTCTCTCTCTCTCTCTCTCTCTCTCTCTCTCTCTGTGTCTGTCTATCTCTCTCACTCTCTCTCTCTCACTCTCTCTGTGTCTGTCTATCTCTCTCACTCTCTCTCTCTCTCTCTCACTCTCTCTCTGTCTGTCTATCTCTCTCTCTCTCTCTCTCTCTCTCACTCTCTCTCTGTCTGTCTATCTCTCTCTCTCACTCTCTGTCTGTCTATCTCTCTCTCTCTCTCTCTCTCTCTGTGTCTGTCTATCTCTCTCACTCTCTCTCTCTCACTCTCTCTGTGTCTGTCTATCTCTCTCACTCTCTCT
>BRDA01012023.1:634-11335 GCA_036984385.1 Crenuchus spilurus
TAAGAAGAATCAGACTAACATCCAGAGATCTAAGAAGAATCATACTGATTCAGAGATCTAAGAAGAATCAGACTGACATTCAGAGATCTAAGAATAGAGACTTAGTCAGACTAAGAAGAATCTAGAGACTTACAGTCAGACTAAGAAGAATCTAGAGACTTACAGTCAGACTAAGAAGAAACTAGAGACCTACAGTGAGACTAAGAAGAATCTAGAGACCCACAATCATACTGTAAGAAGAATCTAGAGACTTACAGTCAGACTGTAAGAAGAATCTAGAGACTTACAGTCAGACTAAGAAGAATCTAGAGACTTAGTCATACTAAGAAGAATCTAGAGACCTACAATCAGACTAAGAAGAATCTAGAGACCCACAATCATACTGTAAGAAGAATCTAGAGACTTACAGTCAGACTAAGAAGAATCTAGAGACAGACTGTAAGAAGAATCTAGAGACTCACAGTCAGACTGTAAGAAGAATATCAAAATACAAAGGTAAGGACCAATAACACAGTAAGGATGAAATAAGAGCCATGTAACAACAACAACCACCTGGGGTACCATACTGTCAAGCAACCCCAATGTAACCACCTGTAATAGCATAGCAACCTCCTAGCAAAAACCTTTGCACTTTATTAACCATTATTGTAACAGTCTAACAACTACCTGGAAGTGGGAACCACTTTAGCCGTGTAGCCATTGTGTTTCCTTCAGTCTGAATGTGAAGAATCTACAGACCTACAGTGAGAATATAAGAAAAATCTATCAGGAAATACATTTTGCCAGTTTCTTCACTACAATGGCCCACAGAGCCACATCAGAACAACATTTACAAAGCAAAACCAAAAGCTAAGATCACAACAGCAAAATGCAGCTATATTAAGGAAATGCAGCAAACAAAAAATGACAATTCAACTACTGTAAAGGAAATCTCAAAAGAACCATGAAATAAATCTTTAATATGCACGTATCTTTATTTGCTTTGACATGTGAAAGTCTGAGAGCAGCTTTGACAGCAGACCATTGAAAGCCCCCTGTCACCGTGGGTCCTTGTGTTCTATCAGTGATGGATTCTTAAGCCTCCCATACACCTAATAACTTTGCAAAGATTCTGAAAAGACTTTTAACAGACTAAAGTCTGACACCATCTCATATCTACAGTCTTAAAATTTTGGAAAGACTGTGGATCTTGCAGGGTGACTAATTTAAAGACTTAAACTATATTGCTTTTGAGATTATTTCCCACCTGCTTTCGTTTTACATAAAATTAATGCAGTAACAAGCATAATTATTGCAAAATGTGTATTTATTAAACCTTTGTATCAAAAATAATTTGATGCACAATAAGACAACGTAGTGTAAAATCTAAATATAGTAACGTGCATCACAGATACAGAGCTATCAGAGCTCAAAATACTGTCAACATAGGATTCACATCCATGCATTCCTGGTCCTGTGTGTCTGCATGCTCCTCATTTTCTTCAAGCTGTTGGGGAAAACAATAACTTTTAAGATTAAAATGATCGTTAAATAGCCCCATTCAGTAGTGTTTAGTTAGCTAGTTAGCTTTAGCATAGCACACACACCTGGGATTTCGAAGGCTTCAGCAATTTGTCCACTTGTTTCCTTTTCGTCTCTGTTGTGTAATAAATGGTAAAACATTCTTGCTCACTCCACAGCTCCACTAGGTTCTCCTCCTTTTCTACAGTCCAGGAGAACCGTAGTTTCCGAGCTCTCCAGCCAGATTTACCACAAGGCATTAATTTTTTTGCCATTGCGGCTTCCCGTAGCTCTCCTATTGGTTCCCAACAGTATTTGCTCGGGTCAACCAGGGGTCAACTCTTACGACTTGCGATAATATTAAACATGTTTGATTTTATCGAAACGCCTCGACGCAAAAAAGACTTTAAGTCCTGACCACCTTACACTTAACGATCGAGATGACATGACTGCAACTCGACTCTAGCAAGACTCTCATGATTTTAGCCCGACTTTGAAAATTTGTCTGTGACTGTAAAATCGTGAGAAAGTCATTAGGTGTAAGGTAGGCCTTACTGCTGGGACAGGGGGCGTAGTCCTTGTGGGCGGGGGCGTGGCCACCGTGACTGCAGGCATGGCCACCATGACTGCTGTAGCTGTGGGAGTGACCTCTGCGGCCACCATAGCTGTGCAAATAGCACTCCTGGCCACCATGACTGAGCGAATGTAATTGTGGTAGCGGCCTCCATATTTAAGGAAATGCAGCAAACAAAAAACCTGAACACAACTACATTGCTTTGTAAATGTTAAGATGTGACTCCATGGGCCACTGAGGAAAATAAGTATTTAACACCCTGCAAATTTGCAAGTTCTCCCACTTAGAAATTATGGAGGGGTCTGAAATTTTCATCTTAGGTGCATGTCCACTGTGAGAGACATAATCTAAAAGAAAAAATCCAGAAATCACAATGTATGATTTTTTAAATAATATAATAATAATTTAGAAATTATTATATTATTAAAAATAATTATTTGTGTGATAATAAAAAAAATGATAATAAAATAATAAAAATAATTTATTTGTGTGTTACTGCTGCAAATAAGTATTTGAACACCTGCCAATCAGCAAACATTCTGGCCCTCAAAGACCTGTTAGTCCGCCTCTAAAAAGTGAAGCATGGGGGTGGAAGCATCATGTTTTGGGGGTGTTTTTCTGCACATGGGACAGGACGACTGCACTGTATTAAGGAGAGGATGACCGGGGCCATGTATTGCGAGATTTTGGGGAACAACCTCCTTCCCTCAGTTAGAGCATTGAAGATGGGTCGTGGCTGGGTCTTCCAACATGACAATGACCCAAAGCACACAGCCAGGATAACCAAGGAGTGGCTCCGTAAGAAGCATATCAAGGTTCTGGAGTGGCCTAGACAGTCTCCAGACTTAAACCCTATAGAAAATCTTTGGAGGGAGCTCAAACTCCATGTTTCTCAGCAACAGCCCAGAAACCTGACTGATCTGGAGAAGATCTGTGTGGAGGAATGGGCCACAATCCCTGCTGCAGTGTGTGCAAACCTGGTGAAAAACTACAGGAAATGTTTGACCTCTGTAAAGGCTACTGTACCAAATATTAACACTGATTTTCACAGGTGTTCAAATACTTATTTGCAGCAGTAACACACACATAAATTATTAAAAAATCATACACTGTGATTTCTGGATTTTTTCTTTTAGATTATGTCTCTCACAGTGGACATTCACCTAAGATGAAATTTTCAGACCCCTCCATGATTTTGAAGTGGGAGAACTTGCAAATTCGCAGGGTGTTCAAATACTTATTTTCCTCACTGTATATGGATATATATATATATATAAAATATGGTAAAATAAACTCTTCTTATGGGATTTTTTGTGTCTTTTTCTAAAAACAGAACCCTGTGAAGTCTGAGTGGTTTCTGCACATCTCCACACAGGCAGTGCCTTTTTACTGATCTTTTTCCCCTAATGTGCATAACCTTTTCCAATATGAGTGGGAAAGTGTGGAAATTGAAACGGTCATTAAAAACGAGTTAAAAAAAAAAATACATAAGCATTTATAGTATCCTTGCACTTAGACTCTGAACAGAGACCAACAGTTGGACTGTAAGAAAAATCTAAGCGTGTTTTTCCACCTAAAAGTCCAGACCAAGGTTAGTTTTGGTTTAACAGTGTAGATTACAAAGCGAAGTGTTCCAAAGAAAGTGTTTTCACACTGCAAATGAACCGAACCTTGGCTTAGTTGATCCGGACCAAGACCCCTTCTTTTGGCCAGACCAAACTTTGGTCCTTAGGTCCAGACCATGGTTCGAGGCACCTTTCACACCTGCTATTTTGGTTCATATCCAACAAGATTGGTGTGAAATATACTTTTCACAGGAATTCAACCAGACATACAACTGATCCCATTAAAATTAAGTGTCCTGAGCTGCTATCCAGTAAGTATGAATACTGATCATTGGACATGTAGCTAATACCTGATGAAAGCATTGTATTCACACACCAGTATACACAAAAGCACTCAAATTCACAGCATTGGGCTGAACCCCTTCCAGGGCCCAAGGTGGACACACACAAATACACATCACTCTAGTCTTTATGGATGAGTGAATTATTTAGTTGTCCAAGAAAGAGAGTTATTGACTGATTATCTGTATTATGAATTATTAATATGCAGAGATGCTGGTTGAGGGGTGGGGGTGGGGTGGGGTTGCATGTGTGTACGGTGGAGGTTCGGCCTTGAGGAATGGAGGGCCGAAGCAGTGAAAGCTGAGCGTAACTGAGGCCGAGAGACAGGAAGATTTGTAGGGGTCAGCTACAGGAAATGAAATCTAGGGCTATAGCCTGGATAAGAGGCTACATCCTTGTCAGTAGAGACCATATTGAACATGGACACTGGATAGTCTTGTAGAAAGAAAGGCCTACGCAGCTTTTTGACATTACCGAGAAGCTCATGCTATAGGATATCATTACTCATAACATGGTCATTGCCATAGAAATGAGTATAAATAGAGTGGGGTCATATCACATATGACTTCCTTAACAGCATGAAATTGATCAAATGTGCATAAATATGAAATTCTACATCAGTAACATGGTTTCACATATATGTCCAGTGCTTTTATGTGTTACATCATTCTTATACTTAACTATATAATGTTCAGATGGTTAGGAATTCCATATAATGGTATATAGGGATGTACACCTGATTAAAGGTTGTGTATGATGATGTAAATCTGATTAAAGGTTATGTATAATGATGTATAGCTGTTTAAGAATTCTGTCTAATGGTATATAGGAATGTTTAACATTGTATACAATTTTAAAATTGTATATACTGGTATTTAGGGATGTGTGACTGCTTAAGGATTGAATGTAATTGTATATAGAGATGTATAACTGGTTACAGAGTGTATATAATGGTTCATAGGGGTGTGTAACAGAAAGGATTGTATAACTTTGCATATAAGGATGTACAGTATGACTAGTTAAAGATGGTGTATATGTGTATATGATGCATATGTGGTCAGAGACTGAATATAGGTAGTTATAGGTAACTGGTTAAAAATGTGGCATATTGTTGCACAGTAAATAATTAATGATTATGAGTGCAGTGGTAACTTGGGATACGAGCAGACCAACATACAAATTTATTTAAGATATGAGCTGCGTCTCCATCCGTATTTTTGTTCGAGATTTGAGCGAAATTTCAAGATACGAGTGGCTGCTGCTAGTTGGCTTGTTGGCGCAAAGGTCCAGTATGGGCAGCACAACACCTGCATGTCATTCTTTCTCACGTGTTACCCTCAGAATCAAGTCCAATCTCATGCACTGTACTCCTCCTTTTTGAAAAAATTTGATAGTAAAAATGTTTTAAACCCTTAAACCTATTTAATTTTAATAACATTCATACAGTAATTAAATTAAATACAGTGGTAACCCTATTTACGAGTTTAATCCGAGCAGGAGCTGAGCTCGTTAGCTGGAATGGTTGTTAGCCAGATGCATTTTCCCCGTAAGAATACAAGTAAAACGGATTAATCCGTGTCAGCCGGCCAATATACAGTATACTTTAATATGCTAAATAATGTGTTTATATGGGTTTTTTAAAACATAAACATGACGCCAACGACGCTCGTGTAGGCTGGCCGCTAATGAGAGGGAGACCGACGGTGCTTGTGTAGGCTGGCGGCTGCATAGTTACACTTATCATATGAAAAGTAAAAGTAAAATGTATCTAACTTTCTTGTTCACTACCTTTTGCTACCTTAGCGTCGCTTTCACTTTTACTGGACAGCGGTCAAAGGTATTGACTGACCTCTTCTTCTACGGTAGCATCTAAGAGATGCTACGACCGCCGCGCCCCTAGCGGTTTGGCATACTTGAAGAAATTTACGCTACTGGTTAGCTGGAATTTTACTCGTTACCTGGAACAAAAATATTCCGAGATCTCGACTCGTTACCTGGAATACTCGTTAGTAGGGATGCTCATAAGTAGGGTTACCACTATACTGTTAATATTATTTCGTGTGGAAGAAAGAATGCGTGCACGCGCCGGCCCTGAACATCTTTGGGTTCTGACTGAAAATTGTTTTGTACTGAATTGCAAAGAACGAACCATGGCATCCAATTCTTCAGCCAGTTGCTGAATTTCTTGGCAGCAGTCGGATGCTGAAGTGAAATGGGAGAAGAGACTTTACTGTACAGCGCATACGCAATCTACACAGTACCGAGCGCATCGAATTCCCAGCAAATTTAAAATGCTACAGTGAGAATTCCCCAAAAATTATTTTACACTAATATTTACTGAAATCTGAAATTGAAATATTTTGTTATGCATTGGTAAAGTATATATGTGTGTTTCTTAATTCAAAACATGTCTTTTGGTCCATAATTTAGGATGGTTTGGGGATGTTTCACAGGGCTGGAACAGATTAAATCTATTTCAGTTATTTTTAATGGGAGAAATTTGTTTGATATACGAGTTGACTGACTTACGAGCTCTGTTACAGAATGAATTAAACTCGTATCTCAAGGTACCACTGTATATGAATTTGTATAAATTCTGTAAAAATGTTCTTAATACTTGTATATTTAATGATTAGATGTGGTGGTGAGGGGGAACTGCATGCTTAGTAATAAGTTGTGATGAGTGAGCTTGTGAACTCCATCAATACTGATCCTAAACGTACCTGACCTCCCACCACACCGTGCCATGCCATGCTCTGCAGTGTTGCCGCCAAAAAAATTCCAATGTTGGCAGGTCTGCAGTTAGTATCCCTTAAGTGTCTAAATCCTATGTGGCACATTTCAGGGGGTATTGTCCTGTCTGATGGTAAAGAACACTTACCAGAACTCTGGGCTCCTAAGATGTTTTGACCAGTTTTACTTCACCTGAAGCTGACTGCCAGCAGCCATTTTCCCTCCTCCACCCTGACACTGAACAGCAGTGAATGTGGTCAGTCTGATGAATAGATGCTACATGCTAATAGCGCTAATGCCCTCTAGGTGCTTTTTTCCCTACACGAAAGCCCTGGAGTTTAACCATTCAATCTTTATTTACTGCTCTACAGCATTACCACTAACCACAAACTCCTTACTGCCCACAGCACTAGTCTCTAATCCACATCTGCCTCCGAGCTCTGACAGAGAAATTATCAGCTCCCCGCTGACATTTTGATGAGACAACTTCTTTTTTTCAGACAGGAAGATGATGTTTTATGGTCTCCTCTTCTGGTCGTCCTCACCCACAAACACACTGACCTTGTTCACATCTGCGGTCATCATGTTGTTTTACGGCTTAATTACACTCCAAAACACCTTGAACCACACTTCACTGAATTAGCATTCTCAAGAGCGCTAGGTGCTAACACGCTCCTGCTGCTAGGCCTGACAACAAAGCATGCCATGATAAGTGTTAACATTTTAGTCTTTAGACTCATTTTAAACAACACAGTTCATCATTATTTTATCACGGGTACGTCTGTGATGAAGTGAGTTTCTATGGGACACTTTTTTTACAAACCTGGTTGTCATGTATTAACACGATCATACTTACTATTATTTATTCACTTAATAACGTATTATTTACTTTTTCCCAGGTCAAGACTTATCAGTCTGGATCGAGTAACAATTTAATTTAACCAAAAACAAACTGTGGTTTTAATAGTATTTAACATCAGATCTTTAAAGAGCTCACGATGTCTTGGCTGGTCTAGGTGCTGTGGATCCATCCTCCTTGGTAGATTAAAATTTTTTTAATAAAATAACAAAATATGTAGGTGCTTATTATTTTTTAAGTATGTATGTGATAAATATGTACAATGACTGAGGTGACAGAAATATCACCCTGTCAGAGAAGCAGCACCCAGTCAATGACCTGCTGACACAACATACATGCATAGCAACAGAAATTTAGCCAATCAGCATCCTCGAATATAATTTATCACCACATCAGAACATCTGACATTATTAACATATACTACATGACTTTAGAAATGTCTAATTTATTTTTTTTAAATGTCTATTTAGTCTTAATAGTTTTTACTCATTTTATTGTATATGTTTCTGAACCAGACTCAGTTGGTAATCTAATGATACATACTGCAGAGGTGGGGGACTCGAGTCTCATGACTTGACTCGAGTCGCAATTTTGAGGACTCGAGACTTGCTTGACTAACGCTGGTGAACGACTCGACTTGACTTTGATTTGGTCTTTATGACTTGAGACTTGACTTAGACTTGAGACAGATGACTCGAAAAGACTTGATTTTTTATTGAAATATTTGCAATTTAAAAACAAAATTAGATTACGTTAGAAGATTTTATTTTGAAGCTTGATCGGCTTACTTTACAGTGCAGGCAGAACGCTAAACAGAAGCAATAACGAGCCGTTGTAGCACCTCGTTGGAGTGAGGAGGAGACAACATGTTTAATATAATTTTCATCTGATGAACATGTGAACAGTCAGCTTAAAAACGCACAAAATACTGAAACGTGCAGCTTATTTTCTGAGATAATGAGAGAGAAAGGATATAACAAGATGACAGAGCAACTAAACTAATGAAACAGTGCTATATAAAAATAAACACGTCAGATGCGCGTCCTTCTACAAACCAATCAGGGTCGAGTGTAGGAAAACACTCGTAAGTGATGACGACAGTACGTGGGTGTGTCATAATAAAAGTCCTTGGAGCGTTTGAAAAAATGCAGTGTGAAAACAAACCTAACTGGACTAAATGTATACAAAATAACAAACACCCAAAATGTATCAAAAAAAAAAAATTATAAAATAAATCAAAAATAAATCAAATAAATTAATAAACACATGGTTTTTGTATGCCACATGCTATTGTTGTTATTTTGTTCTGTTCATATCTACACTGTCTAACAACCTTGACATCTAGCATATGTAAAGATAAGATTGCTTAAAATTGGAAAGTTATGCTAAAGTTAAATATTTCTTTAATGTTGTGGTAGAGATGTTTGCTAGTGTGGATATGAACTGGACAAAATAGCATGAATAGTATGTGGCATACTAAAACATTATGTAAAATGTTTTCATGGTTTGATGTAATGTTTGTAATAGTAACATTTCAGACATTGTTTTATAGGTAACAGGTTTACATTTCAGGCAATATGTTTTTATTTATTTTTATATACTTATTTTTATTTTATCTACTATTCAGTTGATGATAAAATATTTTTTTTGCTCAGAAATGTTCATTAAGAAGCACCTTTGAGAGATGCATTAATAGGTTATGGAGAAATGGCGTGACCCTCTTGATGGGGGAAGTAAGCCATTAAGTAAGTTATGTAATTGTATGTTTGAGGTCTATTTGATGTTTAATAGGTTTAGTTTATGTTGAAATAAAACTCAGTTTGTATATGACCGTCTATATTGATTTAAACGTGTAAACTGGGGTAGATCAGACCATATTTGTATGACTTGACTTGTGACTTGCTTGACTTATAGCAGGGATTCGACTTGACTTGCTTGGTTCTCACCACAGTGACTTGGGACTTGCTCGAGACTTGAAGGCAATGACTTGAGACTTGCTTGTGACTTGCACATGAAGGACTTACTCCCACCTCTGACATACTGTACTTTATATCTTTGCACATTTACATGTAATGACAATTTTCATGAACTATTAATCTGTAGATTTTTTAATGATAATTAAATAGTTAGTGATTTTTTCACAGAACACTTGCAGTTTGTGTTAAACAATATTGGAATGGTTGAGGAAACTGACTGAATATGACTCAAACAGCCCCATTTAGAAAACATTTCACCAGCCAGAACTACTTGTACCTTTAGCTGTGATTATAATTACCTCTTTAATAATCCTCATGTTTCTCATCCTTTTAAATTTATTTTCCCTCCACATGTTGCTCTCCCAAGTTGGCCAGGTAAACAAAGTCCATCCAAAACAAGTAGATTAATGAGTGACTCTTTAAAAGCTTTCGTATTTTATGGTTTGAAATTTGTGAACATTTTTGGTGGATTTGGTATTTAGGTTGCCAGAAATCTTTATTCACAACGTGAGAAATTTGCATTCATACAAGACAAACATTTTCAGACATTCTCTGATATAAAAACAGGTAATTAAAACTAAACATAAATAAAATCACAGAGGAGATCGTGTAAAAGAAGAAATTACCCCAGGACCCCTGTGTACATTCAATCCAGTCCAGGACTAAAGTGTGAGTAACGCTGAAACACACAGGCCAGGCTGATATTATCCAGACTTTGTACATTTTGTAGAGATGCTTTGTTTGATTTTGTAGAGGTTTATTGTTAGGTAGCCCAGTTAACCTGCTCCACTAACAGCAGGATACAGATTCTGTATTTGAGTATTAGAAGCTTGTTCCAAATGAGGATGTATTTTTTGTGTACAGTGCCAGTCAAATGTTTGGACACACCTCTTCATTCAATGTTTTTCTTATTTTCATTTTTTCCTACACTGTAAATGAACAATGAAGTCATCCAGACTATGAAGGAACACATAATGAATCATGTAGTAAACTTAAAAGTGTTAAACAAACCAAAACATGTTTTAGATTTTACTTCAAAAGTAGACACACAACTGACGTCTCAAACACATTAAGAGGCAAGAAATGCAAGTAATGAACTCTTGACAAGACACAGCTGTTAACTGAAAGCCATTCCAGGTGACTACCTCATAA